>JAJOOR010005012.1:0-24518 GCA_036250505.1 Solanum acaule | reverse complement strand
ATATTGCATTTACAGTTTGCTCTAACCATTACACCTTCAGAAATTCAGATAACTTAGACATGTTCTTTTTATGTCCTACCAAATAGATGTGGTGATGGCGTATACTGACATTCCCATGGATGATTGATGCATATTCTTTCTTCATATGCTTAAAAGACCATAAATCAATAAGCAATGAGAAACCAATCCAATACCTTTCATCCAAGAATTATATAACGCACAACAACTAGCTGCAAGTCTATAACATCTAATTCTGACAGTGGAAGTTTACTTATTTCCTAAAACTTCTGATCGTTATCCGTTATTATCTTTTCTAAAATTTATATTCTCTATGGAGCATAAAAATAAAGCTGTGTGTTTGATGATGAGAACGACATAATTTATATTCTGAAAAGGATATTAAATGTCATTAATATGAAAGCGATACGTCATTTGTAACGATCACGCAGATTAATGTAGGTAAAATGCATAAGTACCCCCAGCCTATGCCCCAAATCCCTGAGACACACCTAACCTTTACTAAGGTCCTATTACCCCCGAACTTATTTTATATATAATATTCTACCCCTTTTCGGCCTACGTGGCACTATCCTTGACAAAATTGTCAACACGCGCTGGGCCCACAAGATATTGCCACGTAGGCCGAAAAGGGGTAGAATATTATATATAAAATAAGTTCGGGGGTAATAGGACCTTAGTAAAGGTTAGGTGTGTCTCAAGGATTTTGGGCATAGGCTGGGGGTACTTATGCATTCTCCCGATTAATGTATAAACAGTTCAAAGTACAAACATAATGTTTACAGTCAGTGATAACAAAACTGTGAAACTATCTTTGTTCACTTACACTTTGCTGTCAGACCACATTCAAGCAATGGTCTATTCAATAGAGAAGCAGCAGAACTTTCCTAATACCACCTGAGCTAGAACAGTAACAACTTACATATATTGTTATCAGAATCCTGACAAAGAAAAAAGTTTGCTAAGTTGATATCCGATAATCATTAATAAAAACCTGAATAATGCTAAAGAAAAACTTACATTTGTTTAAATGATTAAAGGTATTTGTGATCGATCACTATGGTGGAGATATGAGCAATTTCTGGCCAGTATTTCCCCTTGTCAAATTTTAGGAGTGGTTTGAGGGATGGACATTTGGAAATAGATAGCTTAGAGAGGGAACGGAGCATCCCTTTTAATGGAAGGGATTTGAGATTACAGCAATCAGTGATGGTCAGCTCAGAGAGGGAGGAGGGCAGGGGTGGAAGAGATTTGAGATTAGGGCAATCATGGATGATCAGCTTAGAGAGGGAGGAGGGCAGGGGGGCAACAGACTGGAGTTGATGGCAAGAGGAGATGACTAGACTTTGAAGAGAAGGAGTGGAGTGAAGCCCTTCTTCCAGCAGTGACTGAATTTGAGGTAAATTATGAATACGTAGATATTGAAGAGAGGTGAGGCTTTTGAGATGTTGGCTGCTTAATGTTTTCAGATTGGATATAGTAAGTGTTTGAATAGAGGATGGCAACTCCCAATTCTCACCAGCAAGAATCTCTTCGTCACTGCCATCGTGTCTGATCACTAACTGTCTCAGACAGGGGAGTCTCTGTAAACGCCACTCCTTTCGGCCGTTCACCAGTTTCGTGCAATTGTCGATCTCAAGGAATTCTAAATTGAAGGGCAATGCTCCTTCAAGAAAGAACTCTATTTCTGGACAAACCCAAAGTGTCAGTTCCTTAAGAGATGGAGGGAGTTGTGGCAGCCGCTTCAGCTTTGTAAGGTTGCTGCAAGTGAGCCTTTCAATGGCAGTAGGAATTAACAAACTGGTAAGGTTGTGGCAATTCTTTACACTCAAATAACATGCTCTTGAGACCAACTCAGTTATAGAATCACATTCTTCCAGTAGCAAATATCCAAGAAACATCTCACCAACTGACACCGCCAATTTCAATTTCTGGCAACGAGATATATTTATTGTCTTCAAGGTACTGGGAAGAATGCCAAAAGGTAAGGAGGTAAGAGAGTTACAATCACTAATAAATAACCCCTCAATCTTCTTCATTCCCTCAAGTTGGGATGTAAATAGCTGAGCATCATCAAAAAGAACTCCAACCTTAGGAGAACCAATAAATTTAAACCTTCTTAAACTTGAAAGTTGGATGGGTGTCTCCAAATTGAGTTTGGGACATCTTGAAATGGTCAATTCTTTCAGAGAACAGAGATTTTCAGGCAACTTCCCCATCAACTTTGGACAAACTCTAAATAAAAGCTTCTCGAGTTTAGGGAACTCTCCAATTCCTAGTATGTGCCATTGCTTCCACTCCGGCATATCTTCAAATTCAAGCTTCTCAAGAGAGTTAAAAGGCTTTTTAGAGGATAAACTGCCATAGAATTCTTCCGTCACCTCTGTTATTCCATGCATCTCTCTAATGGAAAGGAATTTCATAGAAGGAAGCTGTCCCAGTGCTGGCAAGGAATCACAGTCCTTGCAGTGGCTAAGAGACAATTCTACCAGCTTAAGAAACAAAGGATCTGCTAGCCAATTTGGAAATTTTGTTCCTCTATATCCGGTGATTTCGACTTTTTTTATGTTTTTATGTGGACGTAGCTCGTCAAGTATGTCTCTTTCAGTTTGTGAATTGTCGACACTACTACTTTCACTCCACTCCAGTGATAACTTCTCAACATGATTCTTCTCCCTCATCTTTGCCTTCATAGCTTCCCTTCTATCTACCACATTTTGCAACTGTACAACTGATAGAGATCCATATAACTTATGTACTTCACCCAAATCTTCCATTCTCAAACCACCGCGACCACCTACAAGAAACTTGGCTCCCACTAACACTTGAAGGCTTTTCAACTTGCTCAGATGTAGCGGCATCTTCAAGCGAGAAGTGTTGCTTATGTCAAGATGACGCAAGTTAATCAACTTCTCCATCTGCAGCGGTAGCTCCTCAAGATAACCACAAGATGACAGGAGAAGTGTCTCTAAATTATACAATACACAAATGGAATTAGGCAACTTTTCAATCCTTGTCTCAGAAAGGTCCAATAATCTGAGGGGCTTTAATTTGATAAACAAGTCATTTGGCAACTCCTTAATCTCATAACCTGACAATGATAATGCCCTTAAGGATGTCAGTTTTGGCAGTATGTTATGCAACACCCTCCTGCTTAGATAGTAATAAAAATGTTTGAGATCAATATAGATCGGAAGCAATGTCCTCAGCAGCTCCAATTTGTAGAGGGGTGTCAATTTCTCAAAGTCACCATATCCCATTGAATAAGATAAATGCCGACTTTTTTCCAACATATGAGATCCTTGGCTCTCTTCCAACCTAATACAAAATTTTGAAGATGCAATTTGGGCTAAATCGTTGACAAGGTCATGCATTAAGAATTTCTCTATGTTCCCTTCCGAAGGATTTGGGACCCTTTCAAATAATGATCTTGACCTCAACTCGAGAAAGTATTGGCTGCCTGAATCTTCAATTATTTCATCTTCCTGTGGTACGAGACCATTGGCAATCCACAGATGAACGACTTGTTCTTTACTAAATGGATAATCTTTAGGAAAAATTGCACAATAGGAAAAACATCGCTTTAAATGTGTGGGAAGATCATTGTAGCTCAACATCAGCGCTGGTAATATGTCATTGTGTGGAAGCTCCCATATTTCACTTCTCAAAATACGTTTCCACTCTTCAACCTCTGATTTGGAGCGTAACATGCCAGCAAGCGTCTTCAGAGCTAAGGGCAGTCCTTTGCACTTAGCTGCAATTTGTTTTCCGACCTCTTCAAGTTCCGGATGTCCCATAGGATCCATGTTTTCAAATGCATGTCTTTTAAATAAAGACCAAGAGGCTTCAATAGACAAATTGTCCATGCTAATTTGCTCATTTCCCATCATCAAGGCAACACGCTCTTTACGTGTCGTCACAATGATCTTACTTCCTACATCTCCTTGTACAAACAGATTTCTCAAGTCATCCCATTCGTTGTAGTTGTCATTCCACACATCATCCAGAACAATAAGAAACTTCTTTCCCTTTAACTTTTCCTTCAATTTGACTTGAAGCTGATTAAGATTGTTGTGGACATCCTGTGAGTCAATTTCTTGAATTAACCCTTTCGTTATTCTCAAAGCATCATATGGCTCAGAAACACAATACCAAGCTTTCAAACCAAAATGGTTCTTCACCCTCTCATCATGGTAAATCGATTTAGCAAGTGTTGTCTTACCCACGCCACCCATTCCAACAATAGGAACTACTGTCAGATTTTTTCCACTTGCATCTTCAGACAATAAACGGTCAATCAAACCCTCTATTTCACTCTGCCTTCCAAAGATATCAGAATCATCAACCAAAGAAGTTGAAGGTGTTCTAGTTTCTTGTTTAGTTGAACAAAAATGCTCCGTTAAGCCAAGGTCACCAATTTGCTCTTGCAAATCCTTCAATGTTTCAACAGTATCTTCCAACTTCTCCTTTATGTTAAGACAAAAAACATCACTCAAGCACAGGTTGCAAATCCTCCAATGTTTCATTAGTGTTTCTGCAAGATTTTGATGCTGACCTTCCACCTTAAGCCTCAACGCTTCATAATTGACTTCTTCTATTAAGTTTTCAGCAGAGTCCACAGCATCTCGAAGCTCATTAAGCCAGTCGCTCACAGATGGATTTGATGCCTGCTTATTCTCTGCATCACTTAGCACAATCTGAAGACCACGCAAAGTAGTTTTCAGCTTCTTAAACAGCCGAACATGATGCTTTTGCTTCTGAAACATGTTGAGAAGATCACCCTGAGGAGCAAGCCTTTCAAAGAGAACATTCAAAGCTGAAGAGAGAAATGCTCCACCAACTACCTCCATTTCTGAAATCTGCAAGCAAACCAAGGAACCACAAAATGATTTTAAGAATTTTGAGAAGATAAATGTTTCAATCTTAAACTACTAACAACTTTATTTTACCTGTTGAATGCTAAGAGTGATATGTAATCAAGAATGATTGCTCTCTCTCTCTCTCTCTTTTGCTAGTGATCTTACTTGTAATTGATACAACTATGTTTTATCTACAGTCAACAGCTTACAGCCATAGAAAAACGAAGTGGCAAAACTGTCCTTTTTCCCAAAAACAAAATAATAGAGTCTGGTTTCTTGACTATTCATTACTTTTTTCAATTCAATAATTGAAGCAAGAGATGAAGGGTGGAGTAGAAGGGCCCCCAGGTGGGGGACTCAAAAATAAAAGAGCTTTAAATGATAAATTTCTACACAGCTCATTATAGTGCTAAAAGGGACCTATCTAATGAATATGTTTACTCTACATTCTTGAATAGTTCTTGTTTATTTTAAAAAATAAATCATTCTTGAAAATGTTATTGCTGAATTTTGAATTTAACAAAAATGGATTCATTGTTTGAATGATACTTTACTTTCTAAATTTTGCTGGAGAGAACATGTTCTTTGCAACTGTAGGTCATTTATTACAACGTTTGTCTCGTTTGGCAGTCATAGAAAAGAAAAGTTAAAAAGTGGATATCTCCTCAAGATGTAAGCTGAATATATTCAAAACACCAAAATTTACCTAATACTCCCTCCGTCTCATTTTATGTGAGGTACTTTGACTCGATACGGAGTTTAAGAAAGAAAGGAAGACTTTTTAAACTTGTGATCCAAAATGAATGATATAAATTTGTGTGGCGGTAAATCATTTCATTAAGGGTAAAATAAATATTTTATAGTTAAATTTTACTTAATATAAAAAGGCATAATACATATATTGGACCTTAAACTTGGCTTCAAATTTTAACTTTGACCTCCAACTTTCAAAGTGCACAAATAGACACTTTAACTATCCAACCTTTTAATAAATAAACACGCGTGTCTTACCTAGCAAAACGCGTGATGTGCACGCATTTTGCGCGAGTGAGAAGTAATTTTTGAGGCACACAACAGTGAAAAAAATGCTGAAATGACAACTCTACCCTTAATTTTTATTTTTTTTTTTTAGTTCTAAAATGGATGTGTAAAGTGTTTAATTAGTTGGCAGCCATTGAGTGGCTCACTAATACACGTGGCAGCATTTGCATTTCACTCTCTTGGCTCCAAAAATCGCGTGTTTATTTATTAAAAGGTTGGATAGTTAAAGTGCTTGTTTGTGCACTATGAAAGTTGGAGGTCAAAGTTAAAATTTGAAGCCAAGTTTAAGGTCAAATATATGTATTATCCCATATAGAAATGTGTCATTATTTTTGGGACTGATCAAAAAGGAAAGTAAGTCACATAAATTGGGAACTGGGTTTGTTTGGCAACAACCAAGTGCTAACGTCTGAAAATAATTAAAAGAGGCAAGGGCAGATTTAAGTGGGAAGCAGGAGTTCACCCGAACCCATCGGCCGAAAAATTACGTTTTATATAAGGCTAGATTTGAATATTAGGTGTATACTAGGTTGGGAAAAATCTAAATACTACGAAAAGTTTTCCGCCCCCAAATTTTTCCCCGTTGGCTTTTCTATTTCGACGGAACCCGGTTGTTATATGGGGAGAAAGTGACATTTGTTTAGTAGTATTATCTTTTACCTCATTCGATTTTGAAAGAAAATTTAACCAACAAATTATAGAAAAATAAACACAAAATAATAGTAAATTCATACTTAAAATTATTTATACTCAATATAAATATAAAAATGAAAAAAATATATGGATAATTCATAGCCAATGAAGAAGGAAGAGAAAAATATATGTTCATGTTATATTCTCCCTAGTGTTCTATTTGATTGAAATCTCTTGCCACCAATAGTTTACTTTCTCCGTTAATTTTGACTTACATATCTATTAAAAATAATTATTATCATGACTATAATATTATAAGTAAAAATAAAAATCTATTTTTGAATTAGTGGACTTAACATCAAAACTAATAATTCAATGGACTACGTTTATGCCTGATGTTTTACAAAAATTAGGAACAAACTCCTTCGTTTAAGGGTAAAAGAATTAAAAATGATAAAAATAAATATATATATATATATATATATATATATATATATATATATCTTACCCCAATCATGTGCCCTTTTTTGTATTTGATTATTAGTGAGAAAAAAAAAACAATTGATGCATGATTTTCTACAATTTGTTCACCAACTCTTTTTTATGTGGTACCTCGAATTTCGTTGAATTTCAAACTTAATCAACTATTGCAAATAACACTTGAGATTTTTTTAAGAAGAAGAAGAGTAGAAAACAAACAAAGATCATAGTTTAAAAGTTAGAGGAAGCCCCTCTACTTATAGCTAACAAATAATAGTATGAATAGGTGCTATTTGTGCCTTATCAGAAAAGTCACAACCCTTGAAAAATGTCACAACTCATCGAAAAGTGACAACCCTTTGAAAATCTCACAACTCATCAGAAAGGGCACAATACCTTGGAAAAGTCACGACCCTTTGAAAAAGTCACAATTCATCGGAAAAGTCAGAACCCTTCAATATGGAAAGGTATCTACTTTTAATATAATACAATTAATTAAATCAATAAATAAAAAAAATGAGTATTTTTTATTGGGGGTATTATAGTAATTCAATATTCAAGTTTGAGAGTTCATGTTTTTAAGGTAGATATATAGATAGATAGAATTAATTAAATCAATAAATAAAAAATGAGTATTTTTTATTGAGGATATTATAGTAATTCAACATTAAAATTTGAGAGTTCATATTTTTAAGGTAGTATAGATTAGTTTATATGAACCCCTCAACGCTATTGAAGGGCGTGGCTTAGTGGTCTTGGGGGTTCATTAAGTAGCTGAGGTCGTGTGATTGATCCCCTCTGACATTCATGTTTTGTACGTTTTTTTAAAAAAAAAAATTGGTTTTCCTTACTTCATTTTCATTTTTATAAGCAATGGCTTTGTTTGTCATTTCTCACTCCTATTTCATTTTTAATGAACAATGGACTTTCTATAATTTAAGTTAGCGTACATTTGTATATATTTAAATAGCTAATTTTTTCTATTTTGCTCACGTATAAATATTGGATCTAAAATATTATGTAATTTTTATTTCATATAGTTGAAATGAAAAATATTTTAATTCTTTTTCTTTCGATGCTCTCAATACTAATTTAAAGTCGTAGCTAAACTTCTATAATTTCTGATTGATTTTTAATATCAATACACTTCTCAACTAAGAAAAAAAATCACAATATGTATATCTCTCTTTATATATTTATGTCAAGCTTATATATATATATATATATATATTTTATGTCACGCTTGTTTAAAATAATTTTATATTTGACTAGTTTTATATATGCAAGATTTTTGTATTTTGTCATTCTAAATAATTTTATATTTGACTAGTTTTATATATGCAAGATTTTTGTATTTTGTCATTCTTTATCGTTTATGTTATCGACCTATATCGCTTATTCGTTTCAGCTATATTTTTTATCATTCAACCTATAAATATTGATGTTGTTTAATATTTTTATTATTAATCGCTATTGAGCACTAAATAAGTATTATAGTCCTAATAATTCAACTCTTACCCTTTTTTAAAAATTCTTTTTTTGGGTATTAATTTTAAAGATTCTTTAAAAAAAAAAAAAAAAAGTAAGCACTACAAAATGAGATATTTTTTTGAAAAGGGCTCAATGGTGAAGCGCAAAAATGAGAAAAAATATTAAAAGGACATGATAATGCGGGTTAAAATTTAGTGGACACCACATTTGTTTTTCATCCTGTAATTTTTATGTATTTACTTTTTCATATTTCAAACCCCTGGATGAAAATTTTGTGTCCGCCACTGAAAAGAGGGATGGTGAAATTTCACATATCTTTTCATTTTCTGTATGGTAGTGAAAAATTAACATATTCTGATCTCATTACATTGGAAGACAGCATTGAATTTGGCTGGAATGCTAACCGACTTGCTTATGAATAGCAGTAAACATGGCTCTTAGTTAAACAGCTCAGTTGTTTTGAGGGAAACAAAAGCATTAATTATACTGGAAGTGTGCGTCTCTAGATATGCTATTCACACCATCTATAGAAGAACTCTAGTAGTTGTGACAAAGGTAGATAGAGCTCCTGAAGGGCTGCTTGAGAAAGTTACTACAAATGACATGAATGTTGGACTTGGCTATGTTTGTGTTAAGAATCGTATTGCGAACGAGTCTTATGAAGAAGCTCTTAGTGAGGAAGCAAGGCTTTTTGAAACTCATGCACTGTTATCCAAGATGGACACGTCTATGGTTAGCATTCCTGTTCTGGCACATAAGTTGGTGCAAATTCAAGCAAACATCATTTCCAAGTGCTTTAAGGATATTGAGAAGAAGATCAACGACAAACTCGCAGTAAATGTTGCTGCTCTCAACGAGTTGCCACAGCATTCGGGTTCTGTTGCTGAAGCTTTGGCTACATTCATGCGCATTCAGAGTTTGGCTATTGAGTCTCTGAAGAAAAATTTTCTTGGAGTAGAGTTTTTGATGAGTACACTGAAGATTTTGAATTGCAATGTGCTGTTAAATGGTCTGAGTTGATTGATCATGAACTCAAACAATACTCTGCTGAGCTACGTTCAAAGTATCCTGATGAGAAGGAAGATAACTTGTTCGTTGAGCTCATGTTTTTAAATGAAGCACGAAGGATTGGATTGCCCGATTTCCTGGATGTTTTGCAGAAGAAGGTCAGAGACATTTCTGCAACTACAGAGGAGTTTGTTGGAAAATTGTGGAACTATATAGAGGGAGTTGTCATCAAAGTTTTGATGCATCATTCTGGTAGTTGCCCGGAACTTCAGTATTTCATTAAGAGGGCAGTGCAAAATTTGATTGCCAGGAGGAAAGATAAATCGGTTAATTTGATACGAGAAATCATTGGGATGGATAGGCTGACTGACCTCACTAGTAGTACTGAGTATGTTACTACTTATAGTAATCTCATGGCTCAAAAAAAGAAATTTATGAAGTTCTGCAAATATTTCGAAGGGGGAACGAAAATAAACATAAAGGATTTGGAGTAATTGATGTTTTGTTTTTGAGGCGGCAGCCTAAAGATGTTGTGCAGCAAGCTTTTGAATTGAAGATGACGATGGCAGCATACTAGAAAATTGTGTTCAGTCCTCAAAAGTTGGGTAACCATGAGATCGAGGTGGAGATTGTTAATGATCGAATGGCAACTTTGCATGTGATGTTCTTTGCATACTGGCAATTTGCTTTCGGTCTTGAAAAGTTTGTTTATCAGATTAAGGATGAGGTTCTTGACGATCTAATAGCATCCCATGGTGGTGGATATGACAGTTCCCTGCAAGAATCATTGGTTGCTGAGATGTTCTTTAGGCTCAAAAAGAGTGTGAAGTTGCTTCAAGAGTTAAAAGAGATGGTGGCGAAGATTATGGAGTACAGTCTTGGTTCATCATGTTAGTTCAGAACAGGCTTAAACTAGTGTTTGATGGTTTGTGCTGCATCTCTTTTTGTCCTTAAGCCCTTGTTTTTCTTCTTTCATCGCGTTTATCTTAAGCCCTTGTTTTTCTTCTTTCATCGCGTTTATCTACCTAGTACTCTTTAACGAATTTACAGCTACAATGGAAGTCTTTATGTTAATGATTTTGATTCTGCATTTCTGTTTCGTGTTTCGTTTATCACTTTTTTTGGCTGTGTTTTACGGTTTGAGTGGTCAGTATTCAGCTTCAAAAAATTGGAGTAGATGCAGTTGTCATGTGTACTATTTGTTACAGTTATTACTTGACTACCTAGACCATTCTTCTGTGACAAGATCCCTATTTCATGTCAGTAGGAAGTTACTACTTGTACCGTTTGGGATAACAGTAATTCCTACTACCTCTCACTAGTATTTCACTTTGTAACTCTGACATCAATGCTTGGGATTTGAACCCTATCTCTAAGGTTTACACACACTTCATTGACCACTAGGTCACCGCCTTGGATGCTCACACTGCTTGTATAGAAAATAGAAAAAAGAGCAGTATGCTCACACTGCTTGTATAGAAAATAGAAAAAAGAGCAGTCCGACGCACTAAGCTCCCACTATGCACGTGGTTCAGGGAAGGATCGGACCACAAGGGGCTATTGTACTAGGTCTTACCCTGCATTTCTACAAGAGGCTGTTTCCACAACTTGAACTGTGACCTCCTGGTCTCACATGACAGCAACTTTACCAATTACGTCAAGATTCTCCTTCTCACATTGCTAGTATAAATAACTCAAACTTGAACTGCATGGCAACAAGATGTGTATTTCATGGGGGGCGAATAGGATTTACAGTATTTCTTCTGCAAGCCAAAAGAAAAACCCAAGATTGAAGAGCATTTCGTCCATAAGGAAAAAGAAGACTAGATGCAGACATGCAGTATGCAATATGAAACAATGAGCCTTTCTATCACCACAATATCTCAGGAAAAAAACAATAGAATTAGACTGATTGTGTCACCCAAAAGAGTACATTATACACCCAATAAGTTAGAAACGACAACCGAGAGAGATGCCATGAAAATTGGGTTGACTGATTATTAGTTCTAGTTATTCCCGGAAGAATATAGAGTTTCTGGCGATCAGAAACATTCCGCTAATGATCTAGCCCCTTCATCAAAACAAAGGCCCAAAATGACAGCTGAATTCAGGACATTCAGATGTCTTTTACCAATGTTTTCTCCGCAGTTCTACCTCATGCTCCGTATTTTGGGGCCTTCCAAAGCTTGAATGCCACTTCATGTAGAAATCTATCTGTTGGAATCACAAGGTTTGCGCCATGCTGGTTAAAAGATGAGAGCGCAAAATATTAGTAGGATCACAAATATCCATGTTAGCAGACAATAACTCTAGTGACAACAGTAAATTTCGAAGGTATTTTACGCAAGATAAACACAAGGATGGAGATCAAGCGCAAAATCAAGGATACTACGAGTAACTAAAATATCACAACAGAATTGACAATGGCGCTCAAATTATTTGAAGATGATGCAAGCTCTGAAATTGTAAAAGACATGCAGAAAGGTTCTTGAATTTCTGCCGGCTATTCTACACGACTTGATAAATTAGGAGATTTTCTAAGTGTTAAAAATGCCTAGTGCATTTAAAAGGAACACAAGTGTAGAAGAGCATGAATCATTCTCCTTAGTTGTGTCAGCATATTTCTGAGCAGTGAAAGGAACCTCTTTGAATACCTCTTTGAAATCCTCATATGAATATGCTTCTGCCCTATCCTTCCGAGTGACAGCATTCTGCCACTGGGCCACTAATATGGGGCAATGCTGCCTGTTAACGAATACATCACACGACAGTATGCATGGACGATATAGAATGGAAAAGTGGAAAAATTGCACTTACCTAACATTTGGTCGTGGTTTTCCTTCTTTAATTGTATAACTTTGACGAGGGAAAATAAGAGAGAGTTTAGAGTTATTCTCTTGTCTACTGTCAGCAATAGAAAACGTGGAATCATCAGACTCATGAACAGCACCATAGCTCAACAAAACTGACATGTGCAACCTAGAACCTACTTCCGTTCCAGGATGTGCCATTTGCACCAAATTACCAACCAATCGATTGACAAGATCCAAATCTTTGAGGCAATTTGTCGTTTGACCAGCTCCAGCGTGAAGAATAACCAAATCAAATTGGCTTGACTCTAAGGTCTTCCCTTCTTGAAACCCCAGCAACTTGAACAATTCGGAGGCAAAGGCAGATGAATCAACCTGGTTATTAATGTTACTAATTACCTCATTGAGCTCTAAGACGGTGAAGCCAAGCTTATTGCAGAAACTCTTCAGTCTTAAATTTTCAGTGATGACAGCAGCTTTCATCCCCATAAACCTGAATGAGAACTTTTTAAAAAGTGCCTTCTCAACAATGTAAATAATATCATATTGATGGAAGTTCAACATTTAAAACAGGAGTAGTCTTACCTCTCTGATATGGTTGCTGCTACATGCTTCTCCTGATATTGAGCTTCAGAAGATTCTTCCCCATTCTTAGGAACAGAGGAAGTATATTAGCACAATCTATGTTAATTAAGCTAAGAAATAAATGAATGTCTTTAGCAATTACTATAAACAGAGTAATTGCATCTCACCAGGGCAAGATAAGCTTCACTTGCATCCACTAGCTCAGCAAATTCTCTGACAATTCTTGCATCCTCGGTTTCTGCAATCTAATCCCCATATAAATTCCAAAATGACAGATAACAACAACATACCGAGTGTAATCTCACTAGTGGAGTCTGGGGAGGGTGGTGTGTACGTAGGTAGTTGTTTTCGATAGACCCTCAGTTCAAATAAAGCATATCAAAAAATAAGTATGTAAAACAAATATAATAGCGAAGAAGTCATGCTGAAAACAATGAAGAAAAGAACAATAGCAACAACAAATAATACGATAACTGAAGCCGAACTGACAAATAAGAAGTACAAAAATGTAATTAGACTCCCAGCAGGAACTGTAAAGTAATAACAATCTGTGTACTGTCCATGAAAACTATTTTTTTTAATTTAGAAACTCACCATGCTTTCTTATGAATAAAAGTACACAGCCACCCTAACACTAACCACCTGTAGGCATAGCATAACAAGAAAAACCATATGCACCAGGCTATAGAGTTGAATTTATGGGATGGCAAACTCTTCAATTTTAATTGGTTACGATGCATCCCACACGTCATCAATAATATTTAACATATTTTGTAAAATCCACTCTTTAGAGAAGTCTTATTGTTATCTAGAGGGTAAAGTGGGTTTAGGAAGGATATATATCAGCTGTCTCATAAAAGTGATCAAGAAAACATAACATCCTCCTATCCAGTTACACAATATATATTTGATCTCAAGTGCTCGGTCGTCTAGGATGGCTATGTCTTCCACGAATAATAATTTCATTCTCAGCTAGTGGTTGAGAAAAGATGGTGCACAGTTCCTTGGAGTCAACTGCCTTGATGACTTTTTGATTTCTACAAGTGCCTGATTGGCACCCTTAAAAGTGCAAATGAAGAACATTACAAGGCCTTCCGTTAGCAAGTCTAAGAAATGTTCTACCAGTTTGATATGATACACATAAAAGTTTTGAATCATAGAGATGGAAGGTGCAAACTTTTGGCTCTCCATTTTTTTGGAGTCGGGATGTTTCATGCTTAGAAAACAAAAAATGCCAGATATGATTGTCTTTCAGCGTTACTGATTCTGGCATTCCCAACCACGCAGATAAATTTAACGATAACTAAACAAGATCAAACACAATAACAAATATTACTAACTCAACTCACAGTATATTTAAGCAATCAAGAAAGTATATATTCATTCAAACTTGATCGGCTAGATGAATGCCCTGCATCTATTCCATTCCATTCGGTCCATTTCATTCCAACACTAATCAATTCGTCTTTCAACACAATTTAGGAGTTCTTATCTATAGGTTCTCTAACTAGACTAAAAGGGATCCTCACAGACACCAGTACAATGTACCTGTAACAACAAAAACTAATCTCAACTAGTCAGCATCGCCTAGATGGATCCTTTGCTACATTACCAACCAAACAAAGATATTAAACTATCCCCCAAACGAGATTAATTGACTTCTTTTTCTTTATTGGCACGAGATTAAACGACTTACTAATTCAAAGCACAGTATATTACATGCTATTTAGATATGCATCTAATATTCATTATCAAAAAACAAAATCTTCCATATGCAGATGGATCGAAGACTATTCAAAAGCATGCAATTCAACAAACTCCAATATTAAAGATGAAAAAGAGCATAACCCCAGATAGAAATTATCAAAAAGAAACAATCTTGAAGTTACCAAACTAAAAAAAGACTCTTTAACAAAAGTTGGACATAATGTAAGTGTAACATGGATGTTTTCAGTACTTCAAAAAGCATCATAACCCCACATCAAATTTATCAAAAAGAAACGATTTTGGGATTAAAAAAAGGTAAAAAGAAACAAAAAAAAGACCTAAAGGAGGAGAGTGAAGAAGAAACAAGAAACCACATCAAGCAATCCTAATTATTGCATATGCAAACTGATTTCTACTAAACAAACATGCAATTTCTGTTAACCCAATGATCAAATATGAAAAATAGCATAACCCCACATAAAATTTATCAAAAAAGAAACAATTTTGGGATTAAGAAAATCAGAAAAAGACCTGAAGGAGGAGAGTTGGGAAGAGACAAGAAGCCACAGCAAGCTCGAGAAGTAAAAGAATGGAGGTGGGTATGAGACGGGTCAATGGATCGGGCTAACCCGTCACCGTATAATACCAGTGCTCTGCTAGGCTTATCTGCCATAATCAATCAAATGTATTGGAATTGATGATAATGAAGAAGAGAGATGGATTGTTGTTGATTATAGTGAATAAAGCTGCAACTTTGGGAGAAAGAATCTCACTTTTCTCTTTTTTTCTTTGGTAGAGTATTCGTTTAAAAGAGTATTTTTAGATTGATTTATTTGAAGTATTTTTTTTTGAAAAAAATGAAAAACATTTAAGATAAAAATGACAAAAGTTAGGATATGATTCTTTTTAGCTTATAAAGCTAGTTTAAAAAGTTAATCTAAACATTTTCTAAGTTCATTTTAGTACTATGATAATATAATTTATTTGTATTTGGGGAATATAAGATAGTGTAGGTTTTGTGTAAATTTCACATATATATTTGAGCTGGTAAAAACCTTATGTGTATTGGGTGTGTCTTTTACTATTCCCTCCGTTCCATTTTATGTGGCACTTTTTGGATTTTGAGATTCAAACAAGTCTATTTTTAACCGTAAGTTTTTCATAGATCTTTTAAACATTTTGAATTATCAATTATTGTGACTTATAGTACTTTTTACGTAGTTTACAACTATATAAATTTAATTTCAAAAAATTCAAGATTTCATGCACAAATTTCAGGTCAAACTTAAACTATTTGACTCTCGAAAAACAAAAAGTGTCACACAAATTGGGACAGAGGGAGTATAACATTTGAAATTGAAGTAATTTTATAATTGCAAAATCTTAAATTGTATATGTTGATATAATTTATTGAATGCTTGTATATATTGTATTTAACATGATCATATGCATTGAGTTGTCGATTTAACGAGTTTTTAAGCGATAAAAATTCAAAAATTATTAAAGTTTTTAGAAAAAGCTTCGGCTCTATGTGTTAATGAAGAATTTCGACATTCATATGAGAAATAGACTTATGATACATACTCTTAATCAATGGTTATGCTTCAATTGTCAAATATTGTCGAATATAAAGTGTGAAATTGATGACTTATACAACTAAATGCACCATATATATACAAGTAAAATACAAATATATGTATCGGACGTCTATTTCTGAAACATATGTGGTGCATATAATATTCACGTATTAGAAATAGATTTTGATGCACACAATTGTATCAACAATCAACAACAATTCATTCGTTGAAATACAGTCAAAACAAAAGAATGTATACAATCATATAACTAGATTATAGAATACATAGTATCCAGTGAAATTGTATGTATTGATACAAAGTGATCCTCTTTGTTTGATTAGTTAGTTTTCAAGAGGGGGAAATTCTTATGGCAATCTCAGGCATACTACTAATCGATTATTTGGCCTAATTGAAACAACCTTTCCGGTTGTCAGCCTACATAACCAACTTCTCATACTAAGAAAGCCAAGTATCAAATCCCTATAGTTCGAGTCCCTTGGATCGAGCAAACATACATAGTATGCCCAACGAAATTGTATGTTATGATACAACTAGATTAAGCAAACATATACAACTTCATAATAATAGCTAATGAACAAATACGGCTCCAAAACTATAGGTATGAATAAAGAATAGACAAACTATAGCTACTAATAATAATTATGCTCTAAACTATAGTTATTTATAAATTTTACTCTGAAGGGAAAACATTGAAATTATTTACAAACTAAAACCTATATCCAAAGCCTTTCTAGCCCAATAATAATCAAATAAAGGCCCAAATATGAAACCTAAAGGACCAATAGATTGAGGATCCCAACTCTGACCTCGACCCGGAACCTAATTTAAGACTCTAACTCCAACCCTGACTTGGACAAAATAGAAAGAAAAGTACGATCTTAACTCTATTTTGTAGGGTAAAGTTTATATTCAATAGATTATTTGCTCAAAAGAAATGTAACTAATGCAAAAAAGATGAAAAATAAAAGAGACAACAAAACATCAATGTACAAAGTTAGTCCAACAACATATATTACTACACATTTGAAGAAAAATAAACTACAACAATAACATATCAAATACATTCCCATGAGTGAGGCTTGAATAGGGAGTGTATACAAATATCTTATATTTTCCTTAAAATAAAAGAGAGGTTGTTTTCGATAGATCCTCGACTCAAACCAAATGAAAAAGATGGCAATAATAATAAGTAGGAAAAGGAAAAAAAGAAACTATGCGATACATAAATCCTACCATTAGCATTATGATCACACTAAACTATCCATTAATCTTTTATCCCAATTCTCGACCTCATTACCTTCTTGTCTAAGATAATATCCTCAATCCGCTAAAGATATTCCATATCTAATCTAATAACGTTTTGATGAACGATTATTTACGTCAATTTCCTCTTGCAAAAATCAGATAAGGGCCCAAATGTGAAACCCAATGGAAAATAGCTCAAGCCCAAAGGATCAATAGGCCGGGTTATACCCATTTACAACCGGGTATCCATCTTTGCTGGTAACCGTTAGATCAGTTCCACGTGTCTCCATCTGCTTCCTTCAATAAAACAATTCTCTGTGTATTTCTCAGACCAATCGCCGCCTCTTTCATTGTTCTTCTCTTTGGAATTCTGTAGAAGCCGGAGTTTCACCGGAGAATCAGAAATGGCGTTAATAGCTCGAAATGCGAAACTGCTCACCGGAACGGCGCCGTTCCTTCAAAGGGCGGCGACGATCCACACGACACTCCCATCTCTCTCACAGCAACCTGCCTCTTCTCCGGCCACTTACGGTGGCGCACAGCCTCCGTCCATGAATACACCAGCAGGGATATCTAAACCGGCTGAGTATGTCATATCTAAGGTCGACGATCTGATGAATTGGGCTCGTCGTGGGTCCATTTGGCCCATGACTTTTGGATTGGCTTGTTGCGCTGTGGAAATGATGCACGCCGGAGCTGCACGTTACGATTTTGATCGATTCGGTATTATTTTCAGACCTAGCCCTAGGCAATCCGATGTTATGATTGTTGCTGGTACACTTACCAACAAAATGGCCCCTGCTCTGCGCAAGTATGTATAAATTCTAACGATTAACCCTCTTTTTCCGTTTATCCCATACGTCTGTTTACGAAGTATCTGTATGTCTATATTTGGATTCTATTTTTTCTGTAGAATTGGATTTGCTATAAGAACATTCAGGGAAATCTGATAACCAGCAATTTTTTTGTATTTTTGTGAGATCAATCGATTATGTCTTGGTTTTATGAAAATCTATTTCATTCTGCTCTGTTGGTATGTTTTCCCTCGGGTGCAACAAACTGAGGATAACATGAGGTTATTCAATTTGCTTCATTTAATCTGATTATTTGGATGTTGGTTTCTTCTCTGGCATAGTCTCCCACTCTTCCTTTTTGTATGAAGGTTGGGCATAGTGTTATTTAGAACTGGTCTTTTGGTGGAGTGATGGATTTTGGTGTAGTAATAGAAAAACAGAGGTTATGGAGCACTGTAGCTATAATGTATAGGGTAATAATGTGAGATTTGGAGGAAACTTTGTCATGCTTTGAATGTTATTGTTAGAATGTTTTAGTAGGACTCAGAATGAACATAGCTCACAGGAGCATCATAGATCATCACCAAGTAGGATGACAATCAGAATAATCTAGTAGTATATGATATAACGCAACATGTGGTTGGCCAGGTTTCTTTAAAGTTTTGCTTTTAACGTTCTCTAAGGAACACTAATTACCGAGGACATGACTCTAGATAGGAAGGAGTGGAGGTCGCGTATTAAGGTGGAAGGTTAGTAGGGTTGGCGTGTTGCCGTCCCTCGCGAGGGTATGGGTTGTTAGCGTTTGGAGTAGTCTTAGCCGTATTGTTGTTTACTGCGTTTCGCTCCTCACATTACTTTCTTGATGTTATTGTATCATTTGTTGATTATACACTATCTTTTGGATTGGTTGTTATGTTTTATATATAGCTCTCCTGTCACTTAGATTTGATGTTCTTGAGCTGAGGGTCTCCCGGAAACAGCCTCTCTACCTCCACGAGGTAGTGGTAAGGTCTGCGTACACTCTACCCTCTCCAGACCCCACCTAGTGGGATTTCACTGGGTATGTTGTTGTTTTGTTGTTAAGGAACACTAATTAAAGAACATGTGAAGTTACCTTGTCTCAAAAAAAAACTAATTAAAGAACATGTGGGTTTTTGTGAGAACATACTTAAGAATGTCTACAATTTTTCAACACACATAAATGTTGAAATCATCACACTGCATCTTTTAACGAGTGTTCATATTAATTATCGAAAAATGAATCTTCCCCTATTTAAAATTCTTGTTGGTTAAATAAGGTTTCAAAGGCGAGCATTTAAATTTGTGTTCCAAAGAAGTAGCGTATTTGTTATTGCGATGAGAAATTTGCAGATTGTTAGATAGATATTCATCCAATAAAGCTCAGACCCCACATATGGGATTACATTAGGTATATTGTTGTTTTTGTAACCATTCAATATAAACAAAGACAAGCATTTGCACATAAATATTACCTACAACTTTTGTGTTGGTGTATTGAGTAATGACTATAGCCTGCCCTCTCAGTATTGGTGTCTTTTTGTTTTTGCAATGGTCAGCTAAAATAGTCATTTGATTATTCATATTGATTAAAAAGACATGTATATATTCGTTGGATTGTTTATTTCCTTAACTCCTTAGTGTTTGTTGGTATTAATGTGTCATATTAGTCTACAACAACACCTTGTGCAATCCCACTAGTGGAGTTTGGAGATGTAGAGTGTGTGCAAATTTTACCCACAAGGTAGAGACGCTATTTCTCAAAGATCTTTGGCTCAAGTGCAACAAATCAAAGTAGTTATGAAAAGAAAATATGACAATGAGGAAAACATGTCAATTAATAAGGAAAGCATTCAACAAAAAGAACAGTAACAACGATGAAATAAATGAAACATAATAGAAAAGAGAGGGTAGCAAATATCAAAAGCAAGAGATTACATGTCTATGACTAATACTACGATAGACATGTGCTACCTTACTTCCATCAAGCCTAATCCCGTCGAAAAGCGAGACAGAACTCAACTTTTCAGGACCTTCATACCCTTCTATTTAAGGTCATGTCCTTGGTAAGTTGCAGTTATGTCATGTCTTGTCTAATCACCTTTCTTCCATACTTTTTCGATCTACTTCTACCTCTCCTCATATCCATTATATCTAACCTCTCACACCTTTTTATTGGGGCGTCTACACATCTTTCTTTTCATATGTCCTAACCATTGCAACCTTGCTTCCCTCTTTGTGCACCATGGAGGCCACTCCCCCTTTGTCTTAGACATCCTCATTCCTAATCTGATTTCCCTTATATGCCCACACATCCATTTCAACGTCCTCGGTTCTGCAACTTGCATCTCCTGAATATGGGTGGACCGACCAACATTTTTTCCTATACAATAAATCCGGTCTAACCACATAGAACTTACCTTTAAGTTTTTGTGGTGCATTTTTTTCACACAAGACTTTGGAGGCGAGTCAACAAATATGACTAACGTGTCATATTAGTCAACTTATATATTTGATGTTGTGGTCTTCCGTCTGCCCCTCCCTGCTTCATTTCTATCTAGCATGTCTCTATGCTGACAAAGGATTAGTAACATTTGTCATTGTTTTCTTGCATGTTGTTCCTACATCACTAGGATTTTGTACTTCAATGGATATGTTGTTGACTTTCTATGTGCATAGAACTTTGGAATATTATGTTATGCAATAAACTCGAGGAGATCAAGGTGTATAAATGATTGTTTCGATATATGTAGTATAACAGTTTATGGAAGGTTAAAGAGTAAAAGAAGATGGATAATGGAGGTTCCCTGAATTATGTCTCGTATTGTTCAAGACAAAAGGCATAAAAAAAAAACCAAGGTTTGCTATGTTTAAGGACAAAACACAATTAGTTCGAGAGACTCTGAAGAAAAGAACATACTCGGTGTAATCCCACAAGTGGGGTCTAGGAGGGTAGAGCGTACATACTTTACCCCTACCTTGACTATGAAGAAAAAATGATATATATATATATATATATATTAGCACG
This sequence comes from Solanum acaule, assembly GCA_036250505.1. Taxonomy (NCBI): domain Eukaryota; kingdom Viridiplantae; phylum Streptophyta; class Magnoliopsida; order Solanales; family Solanaceae; genus Solanum; species Solanum acaule. Next base: position 3,203 of record JAJOOR010005012.1, on the reverse strand, counting down.
AAATTTATCCCTGAATTGTGTGTAGAGCGTACATACTTTATCCCTGAATTTTGTGTGTGTGTGAAGAAAAATAGTTATAAGCACGAAGTTTTTTTTTTAATAAAGGTAAAATTATGTACAGAGAACAATATGGGGATAGAAGTATTGTAAGAAATGGAATTAAGTGAACCTATGAAGTAAAAACCATACAGTTCATCTGAAAAAAATGAAGTGAAAACTATACCATTCAATATCAAACTAATGAGGGGGGGGTTATAGAGTGTCACCTAGGTGGGGCTAAGTGCGAACAACTAGGGTTTGAATGAGCCTAGGAAAATACTCGTGAACAGCACATAGTTTCAGTGGTGAGGTTATCACATATGGATCTGGCTGGGGTGTTGGGCAAAAGAAAGAGAATAATATGGAGTAGCATAAACTCAGTGACTTCTACTTTCACTTGTTCTTCATCCTCTATTTTTTTAGCATTCCCCTTTACACTAGGGAAACTTAATCTGCTTTGGTTCAAGATAAAAATAAATAAGATCTAAAAGTTTTTTATTTTGCATTGACCATCCCAAATCAAGAGCTTGTTTATGTTTCACTTGCTTTTTGAGATGGGTAAGAATTTTATTGACGTAGTGGTAGGAGTGCAACTTGTGATATGTGGGGTAGGCACTCGTCATATGTTTTAATCTAGTTGCATAAAAGACCTAGTATTTAAGTGGAGAAAAGTAGAGGGGTGAGCCTATTTGCCGCCGAGTTTCAAACTGTGTGCCGCTGACCCTAGGGAATTTCTCAATTATAAAAAAGTGGCATATATATTATGTACACCCCAGCAAAGAGTAAATACACTAAGTTACTTCTTCTCATCTATCCTAGCCTGTGGGAGAGTTATAAGAGTAACTTGGTTCCTGTTGTTGTTGGAAGGTGGCAGGTATACTTCATAAATTTCAATTGAAGTGTTCTCTTTTCTCCTTTGCATAAAGTATAATGAAACACAACTCCATCTTCAACTCCAACTGCATAAAGTCCAAATAAACTGAAAAATATATGAAATCTATGACCAGACGCCTACTAAGCATCTGATAGGAATATTTGAAAGAGAATCTTCCAGAGTTGTGTCATAGCCACCATACCTTGTCATCATTCTGATTAACTTCAGTGAATTTATTGGTGTGTTATAGAAATCAACAATTTCTAGTGATCTCTCAATCATTCAATAGTCTCCTATAATTCCACCCTTGAATGGATTATAGACCAAACTTCATTAGTAATTGCCTTCTATTGCTAATTTATAGTGAAAATATCGAGATATATTGTATTCAAAGCACCCTGTTCCAATCAGTTGTCCTCCCAGATATGTTCAGCCCATCTCCCACTCCATAGCTGGTTTTGTTGCTGAAAATTTGCCAAAGAATTCTAATAGCCTTCCAATCTCTTACTCCATAAGCCCAGATGCAGTGATCTTTTCTTTTGTTTTTCAGGGGCCTTCCTCACCATATTTATCTTTAATTACTATCCTCCATAGTGAATGTTCTTCATTAGTGCATCTTCAAAGCCATTTCATGAGAAGGCTTTGATTTTGTTTTCTCTTTTTTTTTTTCTCCAAGCATTCATGTTACTTGCTTAGAGTAACAACTTTCCATTTGGCTAAAGGGAACCCTTTACTTTCTATGTTTTGTTGCCATAGAAAGTCCCCCTTAAGGTATCTATCCATTCTCTTCCCTATTTTTGGAGTGATGGGAAACAAAGACGTCATGTAGGTTGGGAGAGCTCCAATACACTATTGATAAATTACTAACCTGCATCCTAGAGAAAGTATTGGCTTTTCCACCTTGGTAGCCTCTTTTCACATATCTACAACACCCCATTCCATAAATCAATGTACCTGCATTTAGCCCCACCAGGGGCATTCCCATTTAAACACGAGTAAAACCCCTGTTACTCCTCCAAGAACTCCAACAAGTTGCTGAATATGTTAGACTTCATTAATTGGGATAAGTTGAACTTCTCCTCCGGCTAATGTGAAGCCTAGATATCCCTTCAAAGCTCTATTTCTGCATCACACAAAATAATAGCATTATCTGCATATAGAGGTGGGTGATCTCCATGCTCCCTCTTATGTTTTTGAAGCCAGTTATTTTCTTGTTCAATGGTATCCTAGGACCAACAATCACGTTGAATTCCGGTCTCCAGGTCTCTTATTTAGTAACAAGCTGGATAGAACCTTACTTTCTCCCTGTTTATTGTGGTTGGATCCTTTGGTGTTGCTGCTGATTGTGCTATCCATCTGACGTGATTTTTGCTTTTACCTAAAAAGTCACAGTGTTATAATTATTAAGAAACACCGGCGAGTGATGTTGATGGCTTATATATAATCAAACAGAAGTGATCCATGTTCGAAACTATCTGGACCCTTCTAAATTGAACTCAAACAATTATCAAATATTTTGTTGAAATTTTTCACTCACTACGTTGAGCATTCGTATTTTTGCTAATCTGATCATGTACTTGCTCATTCTCTTCATTGCCAGTTTTCATTTAGACCTCTCAATTTAGCATTCTGATCACCTTTCCTTATTTGATCAAGTATCACACCTGAATTCTCCAAAGTTCTTTTACTTTATTCCGCTGCAGGTGCGTCTCTAGTGTGTTTAGCCCGAATCTTATAATCATACACTTCCTAGATTTTCTTCTATGTTTGCAAGGAAATCTTGTATGCCTGTCAGTCTGTCACCTTTCTGGAATCTGGTAATTAATGACTTGAACAACCCAACCAATCAGCTAGGCTTCTCTTCACTTGAAAAAAAACAAAAAATGTTAGGAGGAGGATGGTAATTAATTGCTCTAATGTAAGGGTACCCTTTTGTTTTAATGAGTCAAAATATTAAGCCATATTGCTTCTTTTTTTCCTATTGCAGGGTCTATGATCAAATGCCTGAGCCAAGGTGGGTCATTTCCATGGGGAGCTGTGCGAACGGTGGAGGATACTACCATTACTCATACGCTGTCGTGCGAGGCTGTGATAGGATCGTCCCTGTTGACATTTATGTTCCAGGTTGCCCACCTACTGCCGAGGCTCTTCTGTACGGAATTCTTCAACTGCAGAAGAAGATAAATAGGCGCAAGGATTTGCTTATGTGGTGGACCCAATAAGAGCCTTGTTTTTATGTTTCCATCGATCTGTATGGAAATAAACGTTTGGCGAAGTACCATCCAAGGAA
>JAJOOR010005011.1:0-21798 GCA_036250505.1 Solanum acaule | reverse complement strand
TTAGAAGATGCACAACCTCATCATTATTTTGCTACGAATGTCATGCAAAACTTTATATCATAGTCTAGCTCCGAATGTTAGTTAAGTATTTTTTAAAGCAAATGTTGAAACCAACATCATGGAATGTAAACTGATTATTGTGCTTAATCAGATCTCTCTTTCTGGACACATATATCATGTTTTTGTATCTGTATCTTCAGTAGCAATTTATATTTATTGATGAAATGTATTATATTGTGATATCAAGCTCTAGGACCATTGGTGGTCAATTAGAGACTAGGTAGTTGCTCGTCTCTAATGATTAATCTATTGCCAGGTAGTTGTTAGTCTCTAATGATCATCTAGGACCAAGTAATTGCTCGTCTCTAATGATCAAACAAGGACCAGCTATTGCTTGTCTATAAAGTATAATCTAGGACTAGGTATTTGCTAGTCTCTGAAGGTATAATCTAGGACCAGTTAGTTGTTCGTCGCGAAAAAGGTTTAGCGACCATAAAATAAACAATTCTCTTAATGTAGAACGTCTATTTGAGACGAGTTATGTCGTCTCGAAATGTATTGTAACAACTAGTTTTTTTGCTGTCCCTATTGATGTTTAACGACCAGATGTTTAAACCCGTCGTTGTTAAGCTTTTGCGACGGAAGCTATTAGGATGGGTTGCGACCAGCATTCTCCCGTCGCTAATTCTCAATTGGGACCAGATTTGAACTTTTAAGGACCATATTTCCCTTCCTTAGAGGCTGTTTTTATTGTAGTGGTGGCCATCTTAGTCAACCACTGGAAGGCTTCACGAGCACCACCACTAGTCGTGGTGCCCTTCACAGCCTGTGAGGGGCTCCATGAAGGGTGCCTTGGCCTAGTGGAGGGTTGGTGACCCCCCACGTGACTCCCTTTCTAGACTCCTTGATTTCAGGGTGTTGCATTATTTTCCCATTGGGAGCATTCTCCCTCAAATGGGATCCTAGATATCACAGGAAGAAAAGAACTCCAAACTAGCAACCCATCATGCATGCAAGCACATAAATGCACATATCCGAGGAGAAAACATCAACTCCAAGCTAAAGCATGTTCAAAACATCATTCATGAAGTATATATGAAAACTATACTCAAATGCACATAAAAATGTAGAAATCAATCAAATCGACTCATTTTCTTAAAACTTCAGCTTTTTCATAATCATGCATAAATGAGGAAATCATGGGAATATCTAAGACACATGACTCCAAAAGAGAACCAGGAGGAACTCATTACCTTAAGCTAGAGAGGAGTAGAAGGAAAGATGAGGATATCGGGACATTATATCGGTGTCGGCCTCCCAAGTAGCATCCTCAACTAACTGATTCCTCCACAATACATTCACAAAAGTGATTTCTTTATTTCTCAACTTCTTGACTTGCAGATCTAAAATCTCAACCGGGACTTCCTCATAAGAAAGATTCCCATCAACTCCCAAACCTTCTAAGGGAACTATAGATGTCGAATCACCAACACATTTCTTCAACAAGGAGACATGGAAAACAGGATGCACCGATGCCAATTCATTAGGCAACTCAAGCTCATAAGCAACCTTACCAATACGCCTCAAAATCTGATATGGGCCTACATAACAGGGACTAAGCTTCCCTTTCTTACCAAACCTCATTGCACCCTTCATGGGTGATATTATCAAATAGACCCAATCGTTAACTTCAAACCCAAGATCTCTTCTTCTATCATTGGCATATGACTTTTGTCGACCTTGAGTCGTTTTCAACCTTTCTCTAATAAGTCAAACTTATTCCATGGCCTCATGTACCAACTCGGAACCTATTAGGGCAACTTCACCCACCTCAAACCATCCTATAAGAGATCTACAACTCCAACCATATAAGGCCTCAAATGGAGCCATGCCAATACTTGAGTGATAACTGTTGTTATATGTAAACTCAACCAAAGGCAAGTGATCATCCCAATAACCTTTGAAATTAATCGCACAAGCTCTCAACATATCTTCCAAAGTTTGTATAGTATGCACCGCTTGCCCATCAATTTGGGGATGAAAGGTTGTACTAAGCTTGACACAAGTTCCAACACCCTTTTGAAAAGATTTACAAAACTGAGAAGCGAATTGGGTACCACGATAGGAGATAATGGATAAAGGCACTCCATGCAACTTTACCATTTCCCTCAAATACAACTTAGCATAGTCCTCTGCCGGATAAGAAATCTTGACGGGAATGAAATAAGTTGATTTCGTCATTCAATCTACTATAACCCAAACTGAGTCATGTTTCTTCGGGTGTGAGGAAAACCAACAATGAAGTCCATATTTAAATCTTCTCACTTCCAAGTAGGAATGCTAATGTCTTGGGATAAACCTCCCGGTTTCTGATGTTCAACTTTCACTTGTTGGAAATTAGGACACTTGGCTACAAATCCCGCAATATCCTTCTTCATCCCATTTCACCAATAGATCTCCCACAAATCGCGGTACATCTTGGTGGCTCCAGGGTGAATGGAATACTGAGAACTATGGGCTTCTGCTAAGATATTTTCCCTCAAGTCATCAACATTAGGAACACACAAATGACCTTTATATCTAAGCCCCACATCTCCCCCTTGGGAGAAATCCCAACGTATTTCTTAAGCACCGCTTCCTTTTCAACCAAAGTTGGATCAAGACCTTTCTTGCCCTTCACATCCACCACAAAAGATGATTATGAACCATCATGGACCATAACACCACCCTTGGTAGAGTCCACTAACTAAACACCCAACCGGGCCAATCTATGAACATCTCGGACTAACTCCTTCTTATCTTATTCAATATGAGCAACACTACCTATAGGTAACCGACTAAGAGCATCCGCCACCACATTAGGTTTATTGGGGTGATAGAGAACACTCATATCATAATATTTCAATAACTCAAGCCACCTTCTTTGGCATAGATTTAGATCCTTATGATTAAACACATATTGTAAACTATTATGGTCGGTTAAAACATCGATATGAACACCATACAAATAGTGCCTCCAAATCTTTAATGTGAAAATAACCACCGCTAGTTCAAGGTCATGGGTAGGATAATTCTTTTCTTGAGCCTTAAGTTGCCTTGAAGCAGAGGCAATAACCTTCCCATTTTTCATAAGTACACTCCTAACCCAATTCTTTGAGGCATCACAATAAACAACAAAACCATCAGTCCCTTCCGGCAAGGTCCACACCGGAGCAGAAGTCAATCAATCCTTCAATTCCTGAAAAATCTTCTCATATGCTTCGAACCATATGAACTTAGCCTTCTTTTGAGTCAATGTTGTCAATGGAGAGGTAATCGAAGAAAACCCCTCAACAAACCTTCTGTTATGACAACCTAAACCCAAGAAGGTCTGGCTCCTCCTCAGGCCCCACATATAATGAGAGCTTAATATGCCGGGCGGCGCTTTTAATACGCGAAAGTTATACCATTATATAGCACCATGCTGAATGAAAAAATAAATAAATAAAGAAATGGAATAAAGGATAAAGGGTACTTGGCTTATGAAAGTTGATTCCACTTTGATTATATCCACTATAGGTGCAGAATGATTAAACAATAAGATAAACCTAAATTGCACCAACCATTTCAAATAGCATTTGTTATTTTTCCACCAAGATCCTAATTTTTACAGCCACTCACACATATGCTTTGTTTCCACAGCCTTGACTTGACTATTTGCAAAATGTTTTCCAGAAGTTTCCCAAATTAAATTCAACAACATATTATATTCAAGGGGAAAAAATGCAAATATGCCATTAAACTTTGAAAAAAAAGGCTCCTCTCAGAAGATCAAAACCACTCAAATGAAATTACAAATAAAGATTATCTTTTTTACTTGTGCAATTCTGAGAGGCTTAATTATAATAAGAGAAAATAAAAGGGTGGTTTTTTTTTATAGCTGGTGCAATGTAACCAAGAGTGTCCAATGTCTCAGTACGTTTCATGGACTTGTTTATGTGAAAAATGATAAAGTTGATTTTTGAAATATCATAATTTTTTCTAGTATAGTTCTAGAATAGTCTAGTGTAGTATCTAGAATAATTATCTTAAAGAAATATTCAGATATTCTAGAGAAGTTGCCTTAAAGAAATAACTAGATATTCTAGAGAGCTAGATATTTGTAGTAAAAGATGATAGAATAGTCTATATGTTGTAATATCTAGAACTATCTCACACAAGTATAAATAGGGGTGACCTTAGTCATTTGTATGTAACCAAAAGCAAAAACAATTGAAGAGTCTTCTTCCATAAACAAGTTCTCATTTCTAACTTCCTCTTCTTTAGTTGAATCTTCTGATCTTAGTTAACAATCTTGGGCTAGTAGAAGGTTTCCCAATTATACTTTTCTTCTGCTATATATTCTCTACATGATATCAGAGCCATAGTCATACGTTGGCTTCTGAGTTTTATTTTTCAAGATCGAGTTGGTGGTAGATTCAACTAGTTTGTGTAGATGGATTTAAGCGGTCATGTTAATGGACTGGAGGTGGAGTTGTTGAATTAGTCCATTTACAAGGTATGGAATCATACCTTGTGGGCGAGGATTTGTGGGATGTTGTGAATGGAAGTAACACAAGTCCTCCTGTTGACAGATCGGAAATAGCAGTGCGCACAAGAAGTTGAAGCATAATAATGCGAAGGCGGAGTGCATTCTGAAGAGGACAATCTCCTCCGATTTATTCGATAATATTATAGAGTGTACATCAACTCATGAAATATGGATGACTCTTCATCGTTTGTTCAATAAGAAGAATGAAGCTCCACTGCAGATATTGGAGAATGAATTAGCTAACACCACTAAAGGTCATCTTTCTATCGCCGAGTACTTTTTAAAGATTAAGAACTTATGTTCTGAGATATGTTTATTGAATCCAAAAGAGGCTATTTCTGAAGCACAAATGAGAAGAATAGTCATTCGTGGTTTGAAACCTGAATATATTTCCTTTGTGACGTCGATTCAAAGATGGGCTCAATAGCCATCCTTGGAGGAATTCGAGAATTTGTTATCGTCACAGGAGCTATTAGCCAAACAATTGGCTGGTGTATTTGTCAAAGGAGAAGGCAATGCTCTTGTAGCCGACAAGAGGAACTTTAAAGGAAAAGCAAGAGATATGTCACACTCTGGATTATTAGGTGGTTCAAACGAGGAAAGCATGCTAATATTTTAGAGATTCCAAAATCGCCAACATGAGCCACCATATCTTCATCAAAATTATTTGTTGATCATCAAAAGTCGTGATAAAAAACTAATTGATGAGTCCTGATCTCCAGTACCTTATCAACATCTTTGGACTTTCCTTTCTTCTGTCATTTCATTATCCAAATTAAAACCAACAACATTATCATAAAGGATGCAATAACCACTGAACAATTTTTAGCACAACCTCCTTAAGCTTTGATTGTTTTACAGGATTAGTGATGGCACAAGCAGGAATCTCCAATATGTGCATTCCACAGAGACCTTTGTTCCCGAAAAATAATTGCAGAATGGAATTGCAAATACACCATCACTGGGTATTTCACCTTCAAAATCATTAAATTAAACATTAATGCTTTTAAAGGAGAGTTTTTCCAAAGACTTAGGAATAGTACCTGATGTTGGTGTAATATACCACAATAATAAAAAATTACAGTTGAAAATAAAATGAAAAAAAAAAAGAATAAACAAAACTTTAGGCTAAGGAGCGAATATCTCGCTCTCTTTAAGGAGATTCAAGCCCACTTCGGCATAATCTACACCGATCCAACAATATCATTCTTGACTAGTCCCCTCCAAGATACAACAGCCCAACAACGTCATACAACTCAAACAACTCCGGATTAGTCAACAAAAACACCTTCCTTCAACATATAATTATTCTCTTTTGTATATAGTGAATATAGTTGAAGACTTAGAATATTTTCTTTGTCTCAACTCTCTCTTTCACTACACTAATTCATTATATACACAATACAACACTTCTCATATTTGGCTAACACTCTATCTCATCTCACCAACACAGAGTAAGACCATACAATTTATAGTGAGGAATTCTTCCTTGCAATGAATAGGAAGATAATGGGGTAGTAAATTGGATAATAAATAACCCAAAAATTACATAAGTTACAACCATAATAAGGTAGAATAATGGGTGAATAATGAGTTAGAGGCTACAAGAGTTAAGGGAAATTATAGCCGCATTATACCATTAACTAATGTGAATAATGGGGCATATAATGTCATCAAGGACAACTCAAATGTTGCACATCAAATGCTCCAAACGTGTAGCAAACATTTGACATTTCTCATTGTTGAATTATACACTTTAAAATAAGATTAAAATGCTTAAAATCCAAGAATCCCCCACTCATTTTAATAATATGATAAGAGAGTATTCCACAATTTAGTTGAAGATAGACTATTATGCATAATAAAGGTGTGTTCTGCATTGAACCTTTACTTAGTAAAACAACAGCCTTTACTCCAGAGTCAGTAGTGGTTTCAGACTTGAACAATGACTACTTAGGAGAAATAAAGTATCATTGCTTACACACAATAATCAAGGTGTTGACATAAGCCTTTTTAGCCATCACATTACAGCCTTGTGCTATCTCGGTTTTCATGAGTGTTTTTTAGAACAAGCTCATTCGCATAAAAAGCGGCCTACTTTCACACTCACATAGGTGAAATTTGTCAAGAATGCTCCTATAATTTGACATCCACTCATACGAGACACATACTTTCATTAAGAGTTCAAGACTCAACCTCCACAAATTATTATAGGATAAATGTCCTCACATCATGGGGATTGAATAAAATTAATATTAGTGCATTTCACAACAAGTCATCATATGATTCGTTCTTCCCTTTGAACCTAGTTATAGGATCTCTAGTCCCCAAGTTGGGTTTCCTCATATATGACTCAGAATTTATGAGCTTCAATTTTAATCTCCCTCGATGTGCTTCAGACTTTTTATCTTTCTAAGGCCTTAGTTTATAAATCTGCAAGATTACCACAAATTTTAACACAATTAATATTGATGGTATACCAGTGATCAATATGATCTCACAATATTGTGTTTTCTTCTCATTAGTCTGAATTTACCGTTATAATAACGATTTTGAATTCAACCATTATATTGGTGCTATCACAATTAATCAAAATTAGAAAAATTGTTTTGTCAAAATAAAGTGTTTCAATTCATTTTTTCACTAGTTGAAATCTAATTCTTTTAATTCAACCTCCATAGTAGATTAGCAAGAAATACGATTTGTTATTTTCACTTCCAACAAGTAGCACAAATTTTCACATCTTGTTTGCGTATACTTGCTATGTACTTTTTCTGCAAACATAATATCAATTCAGGTTGTTAGTCACGTAACTCATATTTTTATTAGGCTAGAAAACTCCCTTTTTTTGGTCACAACTTTCTCACACAATTTAACTAATAGGAGTTGCAAGACTCACACAATCAATAAGATTATACTTCACAAATTTTCAATATTATGTGACTTGACAAGGAAATTTCCATCACATGTTTTATAGTATTTTTCATTTCAAGAATAATTTTTTTCTCACCCAAAAACATTTCATGTTAAATGACTACTCAACATGTTTTTCATAATTTATTCATAACTCTCATGTTAGAGCCAAAAATCATCTCATTATAGCCAAAAAAAATAATAACATGTGATTTAGCCCACAATAAATATATGTAGTTGTAATACCCCTTTTTAGTGCATTTCTCGAAGGTGCAAAAAATCATAATTTCACAATGATTTTTTTCTCATTTAATGAACCCCACTATTTTAAAATTTCAAATATCATTTTCTTCTCATGAAAAGTAGTATAACTTTATTCACAAAAATAATTAGGTAAAAAGTTTTTTTTTCCTTTACCTCTTCTTCGCTTGAATTGAGCAAGTTAAAAAATACTTCACCCATACATCTCTTCTCTTCCATCTCTTGAAGAGAGCGATGTTAAGCGGAATGATGTTAAAATGTTCTATCTTGATATCCGCACTTTTTCAAACTGTAACAACAACATGAATCTCCTTAAAATTATTGGTGTAACATACCACAAATAATAAAGAATTATAGTTGAAAATAAAATGACATAAAAGAATAACAAATCTTTAGGCTGAGGCACGAATATCTCCCTCTCTTTAAGGAGATTCAAGCCTACTGCGACATAATCTACACCAATCCAACAGTATCATTCTTGACTTGTCCCCTCCAGGATGCAACAGCTCAACAAAGTCGTACAACTCAAACAACGTAACTCCGGATTAGTCAACAAAAACACCTTCCTTCAACATATAATTATTCTCTTTTGTATATAGTGAATATATTTGAAGACTTAGAATATTTTCTTTGTCTCAACTCTCTCCTTCACTACACTAACTCATTATACTCACAATACAACACTTCTCATATTTGGCTAACACTCTATCTCATCTCACCAACACAAAGTATGACCACAATATTTATAGTGAGGAACTCTTCCTTGCAATGAATAGGAAGATAATGGGGTAGTAAATTGGGTAAATGAATTGCCCAAAAGTTACATAAGTTACAACCATAATAATCCACACACACACACACACATGTATATATATAATTGAATATAGAATAGCTGATGTGGCATGCCTCTAAGGGCTGGAATCATATTTATCTTCTTCTTTTTTTAACTTTTTGAGCATTTTTTTTTCATTTTAAAAAACACAATATTTATTTGAAGTTTTAACATAATATTAAAGTTTAGTATTTAATTTTTTCCTCAGTAAAACATAAACATAAAAACTTCAGTTATCAATTATTTACCATAAAACACATTTTCCTTAATTATAAAATGAAAGAGGATTTATTCCTTATCACTTAATTACAGAATCTGAAAAGTTTTTTCAAATTTAATTTGAAAGTTTATTCCTTATCACTTAATTAAGGAATTTGAAAAGTTTTTTCAAATTTAATTTGAAAGGTACTAATCTATAAAGTAGAGTAGCTAATCAGAATATATTTCAAACAATATGGTAAAAGGTATCCACCAATTTTTATTTATGTGTTTATTCTTGTCGCGAGTAATAGAAAAATTCATGGTTTGGTTAGTTTTTCTCAATATATTATTTTTGTGGTCAGACATCTTTTTTGTTTTACTTATTTTCCTTCTCTTCTTTACTTTTTAAATTTTGCAGGAACATCAAACAAGTTTCATTGAACATACATGCATGTATCAGTGAGAGGAAAATTCAACAACGCACCAAAACAACAACAATCATAAAGAAGAGAAAGATGACAAGCAACATAAAAAGAACAACAAAATTGACACAACACACTAAAAGCTAATTTAGAGATGAGGAGAAGAGATCGTAGAATGAACAAAAACATCGCGACTATTTTACTTTGTCTCTTCTTCTTTTGATGATGGCAAGTTATTTCTTCATGAAAAGAGAAAGAGATGATTTCTCATGAACTTCTGAAGATACTGATGTAAGAAGAAAAATCATGTAATAATCAAAATTCTTCAAAATATAAAAAGTTTTTGAAAGAATGTTGCACTATAATATTATATATTGAAAGAAAAAATCATTTTGATTGAGAAACTTATAGAAAGAATAATAAGTGGTCCAGGAGCAAGAAAAATTATTTAAAGAGAGATTCAATTTATTTATGGAATTCATATTAAATTAGGAGGAGAATTAGGAGAAATCTATCAATATTTTAATTCCATTTTTTTTGTTTTTTTTTCCTTACAACGTTTTTCTAATTTATTTTTCCTTATCTATCTTTAATTAAAGTTTGTTTTATTATCTTTTATATATTTTTAACTGACGTTTTTCTATATTTTTGTAGTTTTTTTTTGTTTTTAAATTTAATATTTTCTCCTAATTTGAAATGACTGAAAATTTCACTTTCAAATTTTATTGAATATTTAATTTCATTAATCATTAATCATACTTTTTTTTATTTCCTTGCCTTAGTTTGATCTCTTTATTCTCATTTATATCATTTTTTAAAATTGCTTCTTTCCTTTTTCTTTTTTTCTTACTTTTTATTTATTTATTAGTTACAAGAAAATAGTTATTATAAATTGGTAAGAATTGCATATATATTTTACGAAATTTAGTTTATTTTATTTAAACATAGATCATTTCTTCTGCTAAAAGATTCATATCTATACGTAATAATAAAGTTAAAGTTAGAAAAGGATGACAACTTATATTTATTTATTTTATTTTATTTTTATGACATTTTCTCTTATATTTTCTTAAAATAATTGCTAAAAGTTGTGTCTAGAAGTTTATTTATTTATTTTTCTAATTCTTATTTTGTGCATTTTTCCTATTTTTTAAAATAATGAAAATTTTACCTTGTAATTTTGCAGAATATCAAATATGACCATATTTAAATCCTTTCATCATAGGTGCTATTAATTTTTAAAATTTTATTTCCTTAAACTCACCATTAATGTAATTTATATTATTTCTTTAAATTAATTTTTTCCTTTCTTTGTTCTTTTTATTTATTTATTTTAAAAATTAATTGTTATAACTTTATTAAAAAAAATGCACTGTTTATACAGAAATAGACTTTAATTTGTCATTTATTTCTAATTTCCGTTTTTTTTTTCTTTTTTATCTTTAATTATATTTTTTTTCCTTTTATATAACTTTAATTGTAGTTTGTTTTATTTTCTTTAATATAACTTTGATTGAAGTTTGTTTTATTTTCTTTAATATATCTTTGATTAAGGTCTATATATATATATATATATATTCTATTCTATATTACCTTAAAAACATGAACTCCTAACTTGAATGTTAATTCTATATTTCCTTAAAAACATGAACTCCTAACTTGAATGTTAAATTACTATAATATCCCTAACTTAGGTTGTGACTTTTTCGATGAGTTGTGACTTTTCTAATAAGTTGTGACTTTTTTCAAAGGGTTGTGATTTTTTGATAAGTTGTGACTTTTCCAAAGAGTTGTGACTTTTTCAAATAGTTGTGACTTTTTCAATAAGTTGTGACTTTTCCAAAAAGTTGTCACTTCTTGGAAAGGTCATGACTTTTCCAAAAAGTTGTCACTTCTTGGAAAGGTCATGACTTTTCAGATAAGACATAAAAAACACTTGTTCATACTACACTTTGTTGACTATAAATATGAGGTTTCCTTTCATATTTCAACCACAATTTTTTTTAATCTTCTACTCTTCTTCTTTTTGCATTTTAAAAAAATTAGTGTGATTTATTGTCTTTGAGTGAGTTCGAAGTTTAACGGAATATGAGGTACTACTATTCTGATGAAGTAAATTGTTCTATCGTAAGCGAGATTACTTGAGGAAAATAATTCTGATGATATAATAATTATTTTTTTGCTTAGTATTAACAATAGTATGTAATGTTCCAATATATGAAGTTAACATGATGTAGTCTAAATTCACTTGTTTTTGTTAACAATTTCTCTTGTGATTACTATTTCTTAATATTTAAGTATTTTCGACGAAGAAAAGTTTATATGACTTGTAATAACGCCAGTTGAAGTTTGTATTAGTTTGAATTTTATTTTAGTCTAAATTTATTTGTTTTTGTTAACAATTTCTCTTGTCATGTAGATATATGCTTTTGAATATCTTTTTCCAAAATTATTCAACTTCTCAAGAGTTAGAGAATTGTTACGATTTGTTTTTCTGATGCCCAAGAAAAGAAAATGACTTTATTTATCAATGCTACTTATGTGATTTAGATTGTCAGGAGTTTGCTTCAAAATAGTTGTTACTATGTAAACATTGACCTTTTATTTTACTAATTTACTATTTCTTAATATTTCAATATTTTCGACGAAGAAAAGTTCATATGACTTCTAATAACACAAGGTTGAAGTCTGTATAAGTTTAATTTTTATTATTTATTTAATAGTTAATTTTTATGAGATATATATTTTCATTAATATATATATTTGGGTAGGTATTTATTTATGTCACGAATGTATTATCAAGTTAACAAGATCTTCTAACTTCAAAATATATTAGTTTAAAAAATTTTGAGTTTTTTATTTTTCAAAAAAATAATAACTCAAAAAAAATGTGAATATATATGAGTCATTTAAAATTTATCATTAACAAAATAAATTTTATATTTAGTAATATGGAATAAACATTTTCATTTGTCCCTACACTAAATTAAAATCTAATAACTATAAAAAAAATTAGTAACATTAATTAAAAGTCGTATTTATTTATGTAAGCATAAAATTTATTAGAAATTCATCTATTGCACATTAATTCTTAGTTGTAACATTATAAATTCTCTTAGTTATTACTAATTATTGCAAATGTTATTCATACTCTTTAGTTATAATATTATGAATTCTCATAGTTATAACATTCATTATTTCTATCTTTCATTTTTCCTTATATTAACTTTTGACCAATAATTTTTCATATTATTATACCACCCCTATATATGTGATAACACGGGGTCGTTATTTTTCCTTGGACGAATCATACTTGGTTGAATAAATTGAAAATTGTTTACAAGTATATGAACTATATTTTTGTTAGGTGTAAGATAAACAAGTGATTATATATATGATTTCACAGATAGAATATATTCTTTAATTTTAATTTTTAGTTTTTTCGGTAAAAAAAAGAGAGAAAACCTTTATCAGTTAACTATGGACAGTCAGATAACTATCTTTGATTTATGTACAAAGTCAATCGATAAGTCAAATATGAGAGCCAACAAAAAGAATGTCATATATTATGTTATAACTTATAAAATAAAAATTAATATACAAAAATAGTTCTAATAAATAAAATATAGTTGTTTTCCACATGTTCATATGACATCTAAACAGATTAAGTGGAATACACGTGCAAAACACATCTGGTTAGATGACAAGAAAAATACACAACAAATATCGTGTATAAGGTAATATTAGTGAGATACGACTAATTACATGATTGAACCTCATCAAATTGAAATAAATATATACATTATTGCATTTAACTAATAAAATTTTTCATTGATCATCTTCATAGGTTCATGTGAATAAGAGATATATATGATGATCCACATTGAACATTCACAAAAGAATCTGCAATATTATTTTGTACAAAGCTTATTATTCAAATATTCGCTTAAATTTTCTTAATTGATAATCACGTGCAACACACATGTCGAAAAACTAGTATATATATATATATATTAAGGCCTAAAATTTATTTACTTTCTTTATTGTTTTTTTTCTTCGTTTTTTTATAATTTTTTAATTTTAAAAAACTTAAAATTTTACTTTCAAATTTTAGTGAATATCAAAGTGACTACATTTAATTCCATTCATCATCAATAATATTATTTTTTCTTACTTCATCTTGATTATTACTTTCATTTATATCATTTCCTTAGTGCTCTTTTTTTTAATAATTTTTTTTACCTTTTTTAATTTATTTTTTACAAGAAATTAGTTATTATAACATGTTAAGAATCACATATATATTTTTTATGAAATTTAACTTTTTTAATTTATATCACTTCTTCGGCTAAAGATTCATATATATGAGTAATAATAAAATTAAAATTAGAAAAAGATGACAACCTTCTCATTTAAGATATTTGTTTATTTTAATAAAAAAAAATTTGACATTTTCTCTTATATTTTCCTTACTAATTATTAAAAATCATGTGGAGGTTTATTTATTATTTTTCTATTTTTTTTTTATACTTTTCCAAATTTTGAAAAGACTAAAAATTCTACCTCAAAACCTTATTGAATTATCAAATACACCCATATTTAAATCATTTCATTATTGATGCTATTAATTTTTTAAATTTCTTTCCTTAAATTCATCAATAATGTTATGTGTATCATTTCTTAAATCATTTCTTTTCCTTTCTTTTTTCTTCTTACTTTTTTATTTCTTTATTTATTTCAAAACTTAATTGTCATAAACTGCATAAAAAATGTATTTTTTTAATATATAAATAGAATTTGATTTGTCATTTTATTTTGAATTCTTAGATCATTTCTTCTACTAAA
The DNA here is from genome assembly GCA_036250505.1 of Solanum acaule. Classification (NCBI taxonomy): domain Eukaryota; kingdom Viridiplantae; phylum Streptophyta; class Magnoliopsida; order Solanales; family Solanaceae; genus Solanum; species Solanum acaule. The sequence goes on along the minus strand of JAJOOR010005011.1, from coordinate 7,754 downwards.
GATCGATATCTATATGTTATAAGTATATCAATGTTGTTCTTAAATGTCTATTGAAATATAAAAATAAAACTAAAAGTATAATAATGCTATGAATGACCCAGTATCGACTAAGAACAACATTGATACTGGGTCATTCATAGATTATTTCTTATTGTAACGACTCAGTTGGTCGTTTTGAGTACTAGAACTTTTTTATTTCATAAAAGACTTTCCGATAGATTCTAAATGAGTATTTTGAACTATTCGTAACTATATTATGAAATAAGTGGGGTAGTTTTAATAATTAATTTAATTGGTGATTAAAAAAAAAGATAACATTAAAATTTGTAGTGGACCAGTTTTTACCACTTTTATAATTAGTTACAGATAATAATAATTAGGGTAGTAGAAGAAAGGAAGACAAAAATAGAGGCACGAGCGTAAAAACAAATTTGAGAAGAGGGTTTACCTGTGCGGCGACTACAAGGATATCAACTGTGTATTCTTTTGTTGGTAAGTTTCTACATTAATATGTATCACTGATTGGTTGGGACTTTGGATGAAAGCGAGGAAGTTAATAATTTAACATTAATGGTGATTAAGGATATCGAATTATTTAAATTCCACTAAAGATAGGCTAATTAGAGGAATTAAGACTTATCCTTAAATTTGAACTTTAGGAAATTGATTATAGAATTAGGTGAGTTTTTGGATCAAGGCTAGACATAGAATAATATGAGTCTTTATAGACTCGCTAACTTATAAATTATGCATATATACTTGATAGATTGGAAAGATTCGGAGACATTGAGGAAAGGAAAAGCATTGGAGAAGTAGTTTGCTTGACTTCGGTTCTTCGGTGGAGGTAGATTATGGTTTATTCTATTTGATAGACTCTTAATAGTGATTGATATGCATTGAGTGATATTGTGAAGTTCTCTATGTACTTGATTGTGTGGCTTAGTTGTGTGGTTTGTGATTGGTCTGAAATCCTAAGACCGTGAGATTTATAATCTTGAACCCTCTCTATTGAAGTGATGCCTTGAATAAAGAAGGCTTGATGAAATATTGTTAATAAATTGAAAAGTGGTGATAATAAATGATAAATTAATAATATTATTGGATTAGAGTGTCACATTCCGACACGGTATTTTTGGATCGGAGTGTCACGTTCCGACACGGTATTTTTGGATCGGAGTGTCACGTTCCGACACGGTATTATTGGATTGAAGTGTCATGTTCTGACACGGTATTTTTGAATCGGAGTGTCACGTTCCAACACAATATTATTGGATCGGAGTGTCACGTTTCGACACGGTATTTTTGAATCGGAGTGTCATGTTCCGACATGGTATAATTGGATCGGAGTGTCACGTTCCGACACGATAACATTAAAGGAAAAAGATATTGAATTAACTTAATGTACTCAATCTCAAAGAACCCATTTCCCAAATGAGCGTGGCGTGGAGGCATGAGTCCCCATATGTGTGTTTGATTGCATACTTACTTTAGTGTTGTTGTCACTGGTTCATGTTATTTGTTGCTTGCCACTTGTTAAGTGTCATAGTTGATTTTATACTATTTTCCATTGTATATTAGTTTCTATTTTGGGTTGACCGATGATACCTAGTCAGTACATGTTGCCCCGTACTGAGTCCTACTTGTATTTTTCTTTGTTTTCCTTTTATGGAGTGCAGTGAGTGTACCAACGACTTTGACTCGCCCTCAGCTCTACCCAGTCTCAGCATATCAGGTTCAAGGGTGAGCTATTCATTCGAGCTTGTGTTGGATTCTCTCGGTCATGATATGACGTCCTTAGTTTTCGGACACAAATTACTTTATTTCATTTATTTCGGTGTTTTTGATACTCTTAGACTTAGTATTTGGAGATTAGATGTCCTTGATGTGATGACTTTTAGGATTTGGGGATAATGTGTAATAGATTTTAGAGGTTGATTTGATTGGTTACTTTAATAAGTTTTGAGCTTCCGCATTTTATTGTTATTCGTAGTTGAATTATTGATATATGTTGGGGTTTAGATTCCTTGGTTCGCCCACTTAGGAGGTTAAGTGTGGGTGCCACTCACGACTCGATTTGGGTCGTGACACTTATTATTTGATCTAAGCAAATTAATATCAATGTTGCTTTTAGTCGATACTGGGTCATTAATAGTATTATTATACTTTTAGTTTTATTTTTATTTTTCAATAAAAGTTAATGACCTACAAAATTCAAGCTTTATTCATATTGTATTATAGATTTAAAAGTAATCACTTTTAGATTGTTAAATTATTTCTGATTCATTAATTTTCTATTTTGCTAACATAATATATTAAAATATTAATTTCGTTCTTATTATTGATTAATTATTATAACTTATGAATCTAAGGGTTTCAGCAAAAAATCATATGAATTTGAAGTATTGCAACTTATATTTCATGAATAGGTAATTTATAAAAAGTTTATTTTAAATTATTGTTATACCGCGCGAAGCGCGGATAAGTTTCCTAATTTATTATATTTGTGGTATATTACACCAACAATTTTAAGGAGAATCATGTTTTTGTTATAGTTTGAAAAGGTGTGGATATCACAGATTAGGATCTCAACATAATTCCGCTCAAAAACATCGCTCTCTTCAAGAGATGGAAGAGAAAAATATCATAAACATATGATGAAATTTTTCTTGTCAAGTCACATAATATTGAAAATTTTGTGAAATACAATTTTGTTGATTGTGTGAGTCTTGAAACTCCTTTTGATTCAATTGTGTGAGAAAGTTGTGGCAAATTTAATAAAAAAAGGAGTTTGCTAGCCTAATAAAAATATAAGCTATGTGACTAACAACTTGACTTAATGTTGTGTTTGCAGTAAAGTACTTTGAAGGTAAAAGCAAACTAGATGAGAAAGATTTGGTGTTATTTGGTGGGATGAAAAAAGCAAATTATTTTTTGCTAACTCTATTATGGAGGTTGAAGTAAAATATATTAAACTTCAACTACTGAAAAAAGTGAATTGAAACACTTTATTTTGAGAAAATAATTTGTCTAATTTTGATTAATTGTGATAGCACCAATATAATGGTTGAATACAAAATCGTTATTATAACGGTAAATTCAGACTCATGTGAAGAAAACACAATATTGTGAGATCATATTGATCACTGATATACCATCAATATTAATTGTGTTAAAATTTGTGATAATCTTGTAGAATTATAATCTAAGGCCTTAGCAAGATAAAGAGTCTGAAGGACATCGAGGGGGATGAAATTGAAGCTAAAAATGTTCTAAGTCATATATGAGGAAACCCAACCTGGGGACTAGAGATCCTATAACCAGGTTCAATGGGAAGAACAAATCATATGCTGACTTGTTGTGAAATGCACTATTCTTAATTTTACTCAATCCCTATGATGTAAGTGCATTTATCCTATAATGATTTGTGGAGGTTGAGTCTTGAACTCTTAATGAAATTATGTATCTCGTATGAGTGGGGTGTCAAATTATAGGAGCACCCTGGACAAATTTCACCTATGTGAGTGTGAAAGTAGGTCGCTTTCTATGAGAATGAGCTTGTTCTCAAAAACACTCATGAAACCGGGATAGCACAAGGCCGTAATGTGCTGACTATTAAAGCTTATGCCAACACCTTGATTGTTGTGTGTAAACAGTGATACTTTATTTTCCTTAAGCAGTCATAGTTCAAGTCTAAGACCACTACTGACTCTGGAGTAAAGATTATTGTTTTACTAAGTGAAGGTTCAATACAAAGCACACCTTCATTATGCATAGTAGTTTACCTTCAACTAAGTTGTGAAGAATTCTCTTATCTTAATATTAAAATGAGTGGGGGATTGTTGGTGTGACATTTTAATATTAATTAAAATATATTATATGTCACATTATATATCATGTTCTGTCTATTGGTGGACATTACATTTGTTCTCTTTACTCTCATCAATAGTGGAAGAAAGTGGTCATTAGTTGTTAGTAACTTATGTAACCACAACTCTTCGTTTCACCCATTATTCTATCTTTAAGTCTTGTAACTTATGTAACATTTGGGCCATTCATTTGGCAAATTTACTACTCACTATCTTCCTATTCTTGCAAGGAAGAATTCATCACCTATAAATAGTGTGGTCTTCCTTTGTGTTGAGAGAATAAGAAACAAGAGAAGTACAAGAAAATATAGGATGAAAATGATGAGTAGTATTTTATTGTGTTTATATTGAGATTAGTGTAGTAGTGAAAGAGAGAGTTGAAACAAAAAATAATATTCTAAGTCTTCAATTATATTCACTATATACAAAAGAGAATATTTAAATATTGAAGGAAAATGTTCTTATGTGGAGCTTTGGACTCTTCAACTAATCTGGAGTTGCTTGAGTTGTACATGTTGTTGGGCTGTTATATCCTGGAGGGAACAAGTCAAGAGTACTACTGCTGGATCGATGTAGATTATGCCGCAGTGGGCTTGAATATCCTTAAAGAGAGTCAGATATCCGTGCCTCAGCCTAAAGATTTGTTTATGCATTTTTTGTCATTTTATTTCAACTGTAATTTATAATATTTGTGGTATATTACACAAACAATATATTACTCATTTTCTTTTTTAGTCCGTCCGAAAAAAAAGACATATTTTTATGTTTAGTAGCAATTTAACTTTAAAATACATATTTTACCTGTAATGAATTGATTTATAGCTACATAAATATCTATGATTTATTTTAAACCATGAATTTCAAAAGTCTTTTTTTTTTTTCTTGAACAACGTATCAAGTCAAATTGCCTCATATAAATTGAGACGGAGGGACTACTATCACTTTATTGCTATACAATCTAAATGTACACTGAGATTGATATAGACAGAATAACAAATAAACTTTAAATCACACATTTTCTATTAAACAGAACAGTTCAAATTCTTTAAGAGGATTCAATATCTATGTTGCTCGGACTTTTCAAAAATACGCCCAAGTGCCTGTCGGATCGTCCAAAAATAGTGCATTTTTTGAGGAACCGACACGGCTGAGGCAAACAGTTTTGAGAGTCTGAGCAACATAGTTCAGTATCATTCGAGATGCATGTTGAAGCACTTTTAGTTAGATTTCTGAGCCAAGATACTTTCCAAATATTTCTCCACATAATCCAGGCCACACTGTGTCTTCACAATGGGTATTATGGCGGGGATGTCCAGATAGAATTCTGAAACAGACCCGTCAAGCTTGCCCCATAGTTTGAGCTGTTCGCGTGCTGCTTTAACAGCTGCTCTTGTTGCACAGTGGACCGAAGCTGCCAGAAGCAGTGGCGGTTCACCAGATGCTGCAAAAAGAGTAATCAAGTTATGATTCAACAGACATTGGATATGTTGATGACATAGGACTTAGTCTAGTTGAAAGCATGAAGGGAATTCTTCTGTCTCACAGAAAGTATATTCTTGATCTACTTTTAGAAACTGGAAAGTTGCAAACTAGACCTAGCGGTACTTGACTGGTTCCTCGTGTGGACGTATGATTAACATCTATGCTCCAACTCGAGGGGGAGAGTTGCAAAATGTATATAGACATCATGCTTACCTAATGTTGGAATAAGATATTGGCTTGCATTCGATTACATATTTCTTTGTCCGATTTTCAAGAATCAGTTGAAACATATTTGCAACATTTTCCACTAAACTGAGTGAAGAACTGAGTTCAAGAACCTTTCATGATGTTCACAGTTATAAGCAAAGAACTTGTTTGACAGAATAATACCTTTAGACGAGAGAACACGTTTTTCATGATGTCCACTGTTTAGCACATGAACATTGAAATTCTGAGGTATAGTGTCTATTGTCGGGATCTTGTATTTCCAAGTGCTATTCGAGACCATTAACCCGTCTTCGTTGGTGAGATATTCTTCGTGCATGAAAAATCCAATTCCTTGTACGAAAGCCCCTTCAATCTGAAGCAAGGAAAAGAAAGGCAATCGCCACAATTATGAACAATCTTGTGATAAAGAATCAGATAGTTCTGAAGTTTGAATAACAGATCACATTCATGATGCATCTCTCGATATAAGCAAATTCCAATTACAGAATCCAAAATCTAAGATGAAGGGAAGAACCTGTCCCAAATCAACGGCTGGATTCAAGCTCTGCCCACAGTCGTATATAATATCTGACTGCAAAATGGCAGTCTCTCCAGTCAGAATATCGATCTCCACCTGTAAAAAAAAGCTTTATTGTTACTTTGCCAAATCAAGGTGCTGCAGAAGATATATTGGCTTCAAAATGTTCCCTCCATTTCAATTTCTTTGTCTTACTTTTCCTTTTTAGTCCGTTTAAAAAAGAATGTCTCTTTCCTTTTTTGACAGCTCTTTAGTTCCAATTTCCATGTGACATATTTAAGACCATAAGATTAAAAGTCATTTTGGTACATTCTACGTATCTTTAGCTTAAGCCCACAAGATTCAAGTTTTCTTTACGTTCTTAAACTCCGTGTCAAGTCAAAACCAGAAAAACAAATTGAAACGGAGGGAGTATTTCACAATCAGAGATCCCTGCTGAGTGTCATGCACTCATATATATTGTAAAATGATAATCCATGAAGCAGACTGAAGCGGGGAATGTTACCTCTACATGGATGACAGAACCAGAAAAACAGACAGAAACAACAAGTTTACCTCACTGACAGCACCGCCAAAGTTCAAATAACTCATGGAACCGGATTGTGGTACATAATAAGAATTTGCTGCTAAGTTTACTGATTGCGTTTGTGCCTGCAAAATAAGGGGCGAGTAGGAGACAACTGCAAACTCAGATATTTAACACAATATGGATAATTGTTTTAAAATATAAATTTTATCTGAGCTACACGCAAATAGAAGCAATTACAAGCAATTATATATGTTACTTTTAAGTCAATACTCAAAATTTCATTGTGACTGACCCCATGACTTCCAGAATTGAAACGAAGAAAAAAAAATATGAAGGTGGTTATTTATGTTAGTATGATGGACAGATCATAAAATATCTTGTATGATCTACATTAACATATTCTCGATATGGTAAATATGCAAGAGATATTCTAGATACAACATTTAGTTTACAATATTGTGTAGCACTAGTTGTAGTATATATAAGTACCGATGTATTCTTATGTATTTTGATCAATGAATGAAGACAATTTCTCTTGTTTTTTCTCTGTTTATGACAATATAGTGGGAAAACTAACCTGGCGAATCAGCATTGGCCAATCAACAGAGCCATTTTGTTCCTGCAGCTGTTTCTTCAAAGGGGTCAGTCTTTCAACCAATACATCACAGCAAAGTCTAACAGCTTCACAGCTTGATTCTGATGTAGTGCTTCCAGCTGTAAGCCCGGCTTGCACTAAGCTTAAGGTGTCTGCTTGTATGACTCGTACTTTCTCCACGAGGTCTTCGGCCCAACTACTATCAATCAAACCAAGAGCATAGGCAGTCATCTGTCTAACCTTTGTCCATATCCCTTGGCCAATTTCAATCCCTCCAACCTCTACTACGATCGATCCATCTTGCAGAATACTGACTTTTCCTGAGGTTGGTCGTTGCATAACTTCATACACGACTGGCACTCGAGAAATACCCCTTTTCTTCCATGTGTTATTCTGGTTGAACTGTTCTATCACCTTGCTTCGTTGGAAAAAGCTCGAGGACACTGCCAACTTATCCATGATACTAGGCAATGTATATTCTCCTTCTGATACAATGTTACCATAGAATAAATTAAGGCTTTCAAATGTATGAAAATT
>JAJOOR010005010.1:0-24207 GCA_036250505.1 Solanum acaule | reverse complement strand
AGTACGCCGTTGATCCAGCTGAGCACTCCAGAGTCAGTGGTGAGCCTCCTTGCATTCCGGAGGACTCAATTATTTTGTGTTCTTAGTTTTGTTTTATTAAGGTGTTGCGGGGTCTGTCCCAACATCCATCTCAGTATTTTAGAGGCTTCATAGATAGTTAGTCAATTAGTTTTGAGTCTCTCATTTATGTATATATGTAAATATTCTATTTTGAGATTCGAGTTGCCTTTGTGGCCAGATATTATAAGTTAAGTTGTTTTGTAACCTTGCATTTGCATTGGGTTATTCTGTTAGGTTAGGTTTCCGATGAGTTAAGAAAGCCAGGCCAAGGGTTCGCTTGGGGATAGAAATGGTCTCCGGGTACCGGTCCCGCCCAGGGTGTAGGCTCGGGGCGTGACAAAAGGCTCGGTGGTTTGGCCCAAAATATAGAACTTCCAAAATGAAGTAGGAGATAATTATTATGGACTTCATCACATGTTTATCAAGGTTTCGCAGGCATCATGATTCTATATGGGTGATTGTTGATAGAATGACAAAATCAACCCATTTTTTACCGGTAAAGACTACCCATACAACAGAGGATTATGTCAAGTTATATCTTCAAGAAGTGGTTAGACTTCATGGAGTTCCGGTCTCCATTATTTCAGACAGAGGTGCACAATTTACTGTCAATCACAGGAAATTGGGTTGATCACCTACCCCTTATTGAGTTCGCTTACAACAATAGTTACCACTCTAGCATCCAAATGGCTCCTTATGAAGCTCTTTATGGGAGAAGATGTAGATCTCTTATTGGATGGTTTGAAGTGGGTGAAGCTGGGTTGATAGGACCTGATTTAGTTCATCAAGCTATAGAGAAGGTGAAAGTGATTCAAGAGAGGTTGAAAACAGTGCAGAGTCATCAAAAATCCTACACTGATGTTAGGAGAAAGGAGTTAGAATTTGAAGTAGATAATTGGGTATATCTTAAAGTTTCACCCATGAAGGGTGTTATGAGATTCGGTAATAAAGGGAAGCTTAGTCTCCGGTATATTGGTCCTTACAGAATATTCAAGAGGATTGGTAATATAGCTTATGAGTTGGAGCTACCACAAGAGTTAGCAGCGGTTCATCCGGTATTTCACATCTCCATGTTGAAGAAGTGCATGAGAGATCTTCATTGATCATACCAACCGAAGATATTGGGATCAAGGATAGCTTGTCTTATAAGGAGATTCCTATTCAGATTTTAGATCTCCAAGTTCGCAAGTTTAGAACAAAAGAGGTAGCATCAATCAAAGTTCTTTGGAGGAATCAATTTGTTGAGGAACCTACTTGGGAAGCTGAGGAGGACATGAAGAAGAGATATCCACATCTCTTCAAATCCGGAGAAGTTCCAAATTAAGGTACTAATCCTTTTCTTGGTATTTATTTATAAGTTGGCATGTTGTTCTTGCATTTGCTTGTTGGGTGTTTGAACTGAATAGTTGATGTTACATCCTTAGCCTAGTAAGAGTAATCTCATTCGAGAAAGAATGTTCCCAATGGGGAGATATTGTAACATCTCGCAAATTGAAATAACTAGGAAGAAGTTAAGAATTGGAAATAGTGATTTTTGGAAATAATGAAAATCTGGAAATTTGTTTAAGTTAAGTTAAGAATGAGTTTTGGTCAATTTCAAACGACCATAACTTCTAGATCAAGATGATTTAGGTGTTGTTCCAGGTATCGTAGGAAATATCTTAGAATTATCTTTCTAACGCCGTTGAGTTTGCGCGATTCCGAGTTCGTATGAGTGAGATATGCCCTTTGGAAGTTGGGTTGTTTGGATAAGGAAAGTCCCATCCGGATTTTGGAAAGGTAGTTTGGTCTTTTCCTTACCCTATTATTTTAATTTCGTTTTTGGTAATTATCTAAGGGTCTAAACTGAAATTGGTCGGTTTACGCAAGTGAAATTAGAGTTAGGGTTTTTGGAGAAAGAACGCAAGAAAAGAGAAAAGAGGAGAAAAGAGAAGAAAGTTCAAGATTCGTCGATTTCTTGGAGATTTGCATGTGGATTTCGTCAAGGGGTGATCCCTACGAGGTATGTGAGATCACAGAGCATTGGGTTAGTTCACCCACACGCCAATCATGATTCAATTCAGCAAAGTTATATTGATTTGAAAGTAAATCCTATGAGTTCTTGATGAAATTCGTTTGAAATCATGTGGGTTCTTGTTGTTGAAGTTTCTTGAGAATGATTCATGTATTTAGGTGTGAATTCGAGTTGAATCTTTCATATATTGTGGGTTTAGTCAATTCTAAGTGTTTGGGGAAATAACCATTGGAGTTTAGAGGGTTTAGAGTTGAAAAACGAGCAAGAAAAGTCGTCAAACACCTGGGGAAAGGGGTGGGGCGTCGCGCCAGCCAGCGCGCCCCAAAGAGTTCTCTGAGGTTTCACCCTTTGGGCGCCGCGCCAGCCAGAGCTCCCCAGGTCAGGCTCTGAAGTTTTCCCAATGGCGCCACACACCTCTCAGAGCGCCAGGGACGCCAGTTCTTCCCCAACCTTCCGTACTAGTTCCTTAGCTATGTACCTATTTTTTCTAGTTGATTCCAACACTCTTAGGTACATCTAAACATCATGAAATCATCCATAAACATGAGATCATGAACCTTGAATCCATAATTCAATTCAAGGAAAGTTAAGAGTCAAGTCTAGAAGTTAAGAAGCAAGTCAAGAGAAGTTTATAAAGTTTTCAAAAGTCTTTCACAAACATTTTAACTTTGTTTTAAGACTTAAGTTCTAAGTTAAGCAAAGAGTAAAGAATTGAGTTCATTTCTTCAAAAGTTTTAAGGGAACTAAGTATTCCCAAGAGTTTAAAATGTTTTCACATTTGAACAAGAAAGGGAAACATCGATTTCCAAGAGAGCTTTTAAGCTAAGTTTTGAGTAATTATCTCAAACCAAAGAAAGAAGTTTTGTTTTAAAACATATGAGCTAATTATATTTTTGGGAGTAGTATTGAGCACCGATATGGGGATGCGAGTTCATATTAACTCAACTCTCCATAAACCATGTAGCCATAATGGGTAGTAAAGGATCATACTTTTAGATGACTCCTTAAGTGCTTTTTAGCATAGACTAGTGGATCCACTTAATTAAGGCGTTCTATATGACGGCAAAGTATAGGACAGTTCTGGCAGCGTGGGCAAGACGTTGTATCACCACTCAGGCTCATAGTGGTGGTTGTCGGTTAGAGAATCTCCCACAGAAACTATATTACTTTATTATATGAGTAAAGTTGAGTTTGTTATTGCATTTTCTTTAACGAACTAAGATGTTTTCCACTGTTTTACAAGCTTTCTATATATTGCATATGTTTTATTTCTTTATATTGAGTTAAGTTATTCAGGAGTTGAGTAAAGCCAATGTAAGTATTCCTTTCAGACTATTTTCAAGCTTATGTTGTGTTTAGTATTCCAACTCGCATACTCGTACATTCAATATATTGATGCCAGTTGGCCTGCATCTTATTATGATGCAGATTCAGGTAACCAGGATCATCACCCAATGCCTCGTTGATCCAGTTGAGCACTCAGAGTCAGTTGGTGAGCCTCCTTGCATTTCGAAGGACTCCTTTTACTTTGCTTTCAATAGTTCATTGTTAGGATGATCGGGGGTCTTGTACCGACATCCTTCTTTGTTTTAGAGGCTTCATAGACAGATAGTTATAGTTCTTTAGTCTTATTCATTTCAGTTGCCATTTTGGCTAAGACATTATTTCTTAAGTTATGCATCAGTTATATTTCTTATGTTTAAGTCTTCCGCTGAGTAAGTAAGTCAGGCCAAGGGTTCGCTTGGGGCCAGCAATGGTTCTCGAGTGCCAGCCACGTCCGGGGTGTAGGCTCGGGGTGTGACAACCAGTTTCACACAATTGAATCAAAAGAAACTGCAAGACTCATACAATCAACAAAGTTGTATTTCACAATTTTTACATATTGTGATTTGTCAAGAAACATTTCATCACATATTTTATGATTTTTATCATTTCAAATTTAAATTTATCTCACTCAAATATTTCATTTTAATATGGCTACTCAACATTTTTTAATCATTTCATTGATAACATGTTAGAGCTAAGAAATAAATATATATCCAATCATATGCAAACAATAACATGTGATTTATTTCAAGATAAATATATGCACTTGTACTTATATTTTTAGAGCATTACACAAAGATGTAAAAAATCATTTTTCGTAGAGAATTATTTTCTTCACTCGTTAACTCTCACTATCTCTAGAATTTCCATGAAAAGTAGTATTACTTTATTCATGAAGAATATTAGGTAAGGGTAAAAAAGAAAAAAATACCTCTTCCCCACTTGAACTGAGCAAGTAGAAAAATACTTTACATGCCTCTTCTCCTCCATCTCTTAAAGAGATCTAGCGACAAACGTAGAAGCAAAATGATGTTGAGATCTTCTATCTCGATATTTGCATTTTATCAAACTGTAACAAATATTGAGGTCTCCTTAAAATTATTGGTGTATACACCATAAATTAAAGTAAATTACCGTTTAAAAAAAATAAAATAAAATAAAATATATATATATATATATATATTCAGATTTGAGGCACAGATGTCTCGCTCTCTTTAATGTGATTCAAGTTTATTGCGGCATAATCTACCCCAAACCAGCAATATATCTCTTTGACTTGCCCCCTCCAGGATACAATATCCCAATTAACAACGCCATGTAAACATCTTATCAAATATCTAAGGTACACTAATGATACCAATATTTATAAACAATATCTTTCACCAATCAATCAACCCTCGTATTAATACTCTTTTGCTACTACTAACTGTAACATTTCACAAATTAGACATTAAGGATCTAAATCATTCATTGTAAGCATATAAGTTTAGACTGAGTGATTTCATACGTGTACATGTGTTTTAAGTTCCATTTCTAAGTGTATAAAGTGTATCGTATGTGGTTTAGGGTCATAAGGGACCTCTAGCACCAAGTCGCATTCATAGCTTTTCTATTGGCTAAGTTTTCGCATGAATTTATGCAAGTGTCAACTTCAAATGATCATATCTCTCATCTTAGTAAGAGACAGGTGGCCCATGGCCTACCAAATTATCTATGAGTCTTGTTTCCAACGCCACCAAGATTGCATCAACCCGAGTCCGGAGTAAAATGTTATGACTATTTTACTAGAGACACTCCCAGTAGAGATTTCAAACTTGATTTCTACTAACTCAAACTATGGGTCATGGATTGAACTACAGACTGTAGATTGAGCTTGTGAAATCACACTTCAGAAACTAATCTTTCGGCCTGATTTCGAGAGACCCAATCTACAGGTTTTGGATCAATCCATGGACTGTAGATTGGGGTCGTGGAATAAACTTCAGAGAGTATTTTTAGTCTGATTTTTCTCGAACTAAACCACGATCGTGAATCAAACCACAAGCCATAATTTGGGCTCGTGGAATGAACTTCTGGGACTCAAATTTTGGCGTGAATTTCATGAATGGAATTCACGGATCGTAGATCAAACCACAGACTGTAGTTTGCCCTCATGGAATGTTCCGATAAATTTTTAGTCGGGGTTGTTTCAGTTTTTCCCTTTCTTTCTAAGCTTAAACCTCAATGTTTCAGTATCTAATTGGGGTTTATATCATAGTATTACCTCAAAATACTCTCATATATTTCTCCCCAAGCTTAGAGCAAGAATCAAGAAGAGAAAACCTACTCTTGTTCTCCAGAGTATGTAAGGATATCATAGTGAGGAACCAAATTCTTCCTTACGCCCTACATCTATGATTTCAGTTAGTAAGATAAAAACTAGAGCTTTTTCTCGAAAAATTCAAAATGTTCGAAATTATCTCCATATTCCTATTGTTTATTCTTGATTTCATTATAGAGATTTCAATACTTCACATTATTAATGATCTTTGATTGTTGTTCATGCTTAAGATATCACAGACCCTTTTTTTTGTTTAGAGTTATTTTAAAACCTAGACATACTATTTCTTATGCATTGTTTTCACGAGTAAAGTACATTTTAAGTTGTAAAGTAGTATTTCAAAAAGAGTTTCAAGAAAGCATGAATTGCTTCAAGTGCATTATTTTCAAAAAGAAAAGCATAATTAGCTTTAAAAAAAGCATATCTTAATTTCGAGAAGTTACAATCAGTTGTTCATAAAAGCATAGTCTTTTAAAGGAAGTTTATTACAGCTATAAAATTTCTTTAGTATAAACTCAAGATAAAGATTATCAGTTTTCCTCTAAAGTGAACATTTTCTTTAAATGAGATATCAAACAGTTATTGAACATTATTGCATTATTTTAAGAGTAGTATTAAGTACCAAGTTGCGTAAGGATTCAAATAATCTAAACCCCATAACTGCACCGCCAGCGTAGGATAGGATCATGTCGTTGAGTCAGATGACTCCTCAAAAAGCCCTTGGTAAGAGATTAGAGATTGAATCCATTACTTAATTTCGTTATTTACCCTAGTAAGGTATAAAATGATCCTGACAATGTGGGCAAGACGTTGTATCATCATGAGCTTACGTGATGGTTGTATGTTAGACAAACTCTCCTAAAAAGTAAAATTATATTAGTTTCCATCGTGCTATTATTGCATATATCTTAGTTATAAAGCTTTGTTGTTAAAGTACACTTGCATAATTTACTATTCAGTTTGACTTTATTTCAACTAATATTTAGAGAGTTACTCATTCAGCTCAGTTTAGTCAATTGTTTATTTAGCTATTTTACATACTATACATTTCATATACTGGCGTCATTTAGCGTTGCATCTTTAAATGATGGTGTTTGTGATCGTCAACAAATGTTTTAGTAAGATCTCTTTCCATCAGCGGCTTATTGGTGAGACCTCCTTGCTTTTGGAGGGCTCCAGTTTAACTAGTTCAGTTCATTTGATTATTAGTCATTGTTAGTAGAATAATCAAGTAGCCGTGAGTCTTAGTCATAGACAATTTTAATGAGTTAGTCGAGTCGTGGTTTTCAGATGATTTCAAACTCAATTATTATTATTATTCAGACTTTTTCAAACTTTAGATAAAGTTATTGAGATAAGTTGCTTTTATTTTAAATCATTGTGATGCTCAACTTTTATAAAGCTTCCGCATAAATTGTTCGGTCTTCCATTGTAACAATAGATGATGCTAAGAATTCCCTTGAACTAGAAATGATTTTGAGTGTTGGCCATGCCCAACATATAGACTTAGGGCATGACACTAACTACCATTTATCATCTTCCTAAACCAAATAATCAATAGCATATTAGGTTCTTCAATTAAACAAAAGGAAGATATATGTGGCAAAGAATGAATTGATAGAGGTGTGGAGTTTAATATTAAACAACTTAGAAAATATTCTTCTTGACTTCTTTAAGGATTTGGAAAATCTAACAAATATTCTTGATTAAAGCTATTAATACTAATGTTAATCAATTCTAAGAAAACATCCTTCTTGAGTTCTTTGAGGATTTGGAATATCTAACAATTTTTCATGGTTAAATCTATTAATACTAATAATCAATTTTAGTTAAGACAAATTATGGATATAAACTCACTACAATTGATATTGAATACCAATTGCTCGAATTCCACTCGAAAGCTTTCAAGAGTTTGAAAATGTTCAAAAAAATGTCTAAAAGTCAACAAAGGGGTATTTATAGACTTCCCACAAGTTTACCTTACACATATTTTTGGCATAATACATAAACATGCCCTTTAACTTAGCTTCATCTGGCATCTATGCCCTCCAGCTTTGGGTGTGCACAATTAGACACTTAAATTTGTATAAAGTTGAACAAGTAGACACATGTGTCTTACATGACATAATACACGTAGAACATCATGTAGGATGCATGTGTCTAGTTGTTCAACTTTATACAAGTTTAAGTATCTACTTGTGCAAACCCAAAGTTGAAGGGAATAGATGTCAACTAAGGGCACATTTATGTATTATGTTGAAAATATATGTATAAAGTAAACCTGTATGTTGATTAGAACTACAAGGGTTTGAGGAGACAGAAAATGGTAGTTTTTTGGCATTTTGAATGTTAAACCTTATATAACATAATTATTGTATTGTTACGCCACATTGGTCTTCAGTATAAAATAATACATCAATTAACGTATTAAATTTTACCAAATTTAGCTATACAAGACTCAGAAAACAAACCAAATATTTGATTACACAACCAAATCTTATACCGCTATTTCACTCAATCCATTAAACCTAAATACCTTAGGTTTTAAAAAAAAATCATGATCTTTGATGACCAATCTTTCTCCTTTAATGACTTTATTTTCACCTCCTTCGTTTCTTTGCATTCACCATTTGAAGTATTTCAAAACAGTCATGAAGCAATTCATTGATTTTTCTTCGGAAATAACACCATATAGTTTGAAAATGCAATGTATCTTGGAGTGCTAGACTAAAGGACATGTTGCGTAACTTGAAAAACGGAAGCACAATGGACGAATCATTTCGGAAAGAATTTTCACATTTATATGCCCCATGCTAATTAGATGAGATAATTGCATAGTCTCTAAGCAATAGTTATTGGCGTACGTTGTAGGAATGTTGTTGAAACTATGAATTTTGGAACCAACAGAAACTGGAATGTAACATCAAAATAGAACTTGATATAACCAGCCTGCATCATCAAGGAATGGCACTGGCATAACCAAGGAGTCAGCTAATCAACTCAAGCTTTGTTCAACTCCAGGCAAAACTATGCAAAACTTTTAATGACACACCAAATCCAATCTACTTAACATTACAGTATCCATTGTTGTATCTAAACAAGTATTGATTGTACAAGGATACTGAACCCCTGAATAGAACCAAATTGATATTACACCAGAAAGTATGCTACAACATGTGGACACGAATTGTGACCACAGATGCTGGAACATGAATCAAAACGGAATAAAAACTTGAGGGGGCCCAAAAAGGCCCTATAAAGATCACACAGATTCTCCAGAACAAAACCTTGTAGATGACATACCAAATTTACAATAGCATTCTGGATGAAGGGGCAGAGAATCACGGCACATACCCAATATCCTTGAAGTACTCGTGCTCAAGGGCATTCCTAGCGGTGATTCTCTTGCTGGGATCCAAGGAGAGCATTTTCTGTATAAATAACAAGGGATGGCATGGGTAACATGAGGGCAAGAGATTTCTGACAACAGTGAATTCTGTGGATATAAATATCATATAATTAAGAACACATAATCATTGTCCATGCCCAAGAGAAGCACAAAAACACATGGAATTTGCTACAAGAAGATATCTTGATAAGCACATAAAACACTGAAACCAGACTGTCTCATCCTCCTCAAATAAAAAATGGAAGAGAAGGACACACAATTAAATAGGAGTGAAGGGCATAGACTAAAGACACTGAAACAAACATGTGAATAAGATCATGTTCGGAAAAGAAAATGAGAAAACAGTAAACATGAGTGCAGCAATTTGAATTCCTCTACCCTTTAGAAATATTAATGGGCATATTTCTTGCTGCAATGCATGCTTCAAATGTCAACTGGACATTGCAACTTCATGGATAAAGGTTCAAATAACCAGCTAGTTCTCTGTTAAGTCCCCTTTTTTTTTTTGGTGTGTACAGAAGTATCTTCAAGAAGCAAAGTCTATTCCTAAGGTTTTAGATTACTTATGAGAGTCTAGTTTGATAGGTTTTTGGTGATAGACATCTCACTTGTAAGTATATGGAACTACACTTTTTGGTTCGTGTTTATAATATACCAATATGTTACCTGTTCAAAAAAGTTAACCAGCTTGTTCTGGACACTCTATGAATATCTCAACTAGAATAGTTCTCAATGAAAATTAAGCACATATGCTGGAGATTCATTCAAAATTCACCTAATATTTATATTTTATATTCTAAAGATGTATCTTTCATTTGTAAGTGTTTTTTAATGAAACTAATGGTATTTCATAAGGAAAGGCATCAAAGAGATGCAAAATTACAAAAGCCTAAATACAAATAACATTTAGAAGTTTGTTAGAGATGTGCATGTGGCTTACATTAGGGAAATTAAGGACATGTACAATGGAGCCAAAGACCCGAAAAAGAATAGTGGGAGGTAAGTCAAAACACTTTTCAGCCATGAAGGGGTTGCACATGGGATCTATGTTGCTCGGACTCTTCAAAAATGTCGACGGGTGCATGTCTGATACACCAAAAGTAATGCATTTTGGAGAATCTAACATGGGTTCGGCAACTATTATGGAGAGTTTGGCAATATAGCCAGGGATCAGTCCTTTGACCATTTTTATTGCCCTAGTGATGGACAAATTGGTGCGGCATATTCAAGGGGAGGTGTTGTGGTGTATGCTATTCACATACAACACAGTATTGATCAACGAGATGCAATGTGGAGTTAACGATAGGCTCAAAATTTGGAGGCAAGCCCCAGAAGCTAAAGGTTTCAGGCTAACCAAGAGAAAAACAAAGTACCTATTGTGGAAGTTCAATTATGTAGCATGAAGCAAAGGTGAAAGTGAAGATCAATACACAAATCATACCCATGAAATAGTTTCAAGTATCTTGGGTCTATAATCCAAAAAAAAACGAAGATTGACAAAGGTATCGCACATTGTATTTGAAGGGGGATGGGTGAAATGGAGGCTCGCGTCTGAGGTACTTTGCGATAAGAATGTGTCACCAAGGCATAAAGGTAAGTTCTACCCTTCGGAATGGCCCAGTGGTTTGAGCTTGGGACTTCCATGTTGGAGGTCTCAGGTTCGAAACCCCTAGCCAGCCAAAGCAAGGGGTTTGCCTTCTGGGTCGAGCTAGTCGCACCAGGCTTCCCTAGTGCGGTTACCTCTCCTATGTGGTTTGCGAGCTATTGCATAGGAGCGGGGGTTTTACCCTGTGCGCACCCAAAGGGTAGCGGTTGTGGATTTCCCTTGTCATAAAAAAAAAAAAGGCTTAAAGGTAAGTTCTATCAACTGATGGAAGACCTACATGGTTGTATGGGGCAAAGTGTTGGCCAATCAAGAACGCACACGTTCAGAAAATAAAAGTAATAAAGATGAGGATGTGTAGAGGGATGTGTGGACATACTATGAGACAGTATTAGGAACAAAATTTTATAAGACGAGGTGGGAGTGGCCAAGAAAGAGAAGCTGAGATGGTTTGGGTAAATGATGAGGAGGTGTGAGGATGCACTGATAAAGAGGTGTGAGAGGTTGGCTATAGTAGGTTTCAGGAGAGGTAAAGATAGGCTGAGGAAGAACCGGGGCAGGTGATTAGATAAGACATACCATATCTTTAGCTTACTGAGAACATGATCCTAAATAGGATGGCATGGAGGTTGAGGATTAGGGTAGAAGGGTAGTAGGTAGTCGAGTATTGATGTACGTTTGGGTAAATGATGAGGAGGTGTGAGGATGCACTGATAAAGAGGTGTGAGAGGTTGGCTACAGTAGGTTTCAGAAGAGGTAAAGATAGGTTGAGGAAGAACCGAGGGAGGTGATTAGATAAGACATACCATATCTTTAGCTTACTGAGAACATAATCCTAAATAGGATGGCATGGAGGTCGAGGATTAGGGTAGAAGGGTAGTAGGTAGTCGAGTATTGTTGTACTTTCATGTGGGAGAGGCAATGGGCTAGTATCCTCTTCTCCTTCTTAAGTAGTATTATTTAGTATCTGTGTAGCATCTTATTTAGGTGCTTCATTTTCTTTGTTTATTTTGCTATTTGGCATTGTTATTTTCCTTCCAATCTTGCTTTGATTACACTTCTTTTGAGTCGAGGGTGTATCGAAAGCAATCTCTCTATCGACAAAGGTAGGGATAAGATATGCAGAAATCCTGCACTCCCCAGACTCCACTTGTGGACTACAACCAGGTATGTTGTTGCTAATTATAGGGATAAACTTAGTCCATAAAAAATGGTTAAGAAAACATTTAGCTTTGAGAGAGTGATTTTGGAGTTGAAATTTCATCAAAACATCTTCGGTTCCTTTTATTCAACAAACACCAAAAAATAACTACAATAATCATCAACCAAATATTCTTGAAAGCCTTACCAATTCCCCATAGACTACAACCTAAACATACCTCTCATATATTCTGGCATGACACATTCAAACCAAAATTACAATAAAGTATATCTCATAGGTTAGTGGTTATTGGTCACTGGGCAACAAAGGAATAAGTGACCGACATTTTTCGGACTTTCCTTGCTTGAGACTATCTTGTGTTAATCATGCTTCATTTAGAGCAATTCAACGAAGCATATAACCTTGTCTTCCATATTAAACTTCTATGGTCAGACGCCATTAACCTTATTCTGAGTACAAATATGCTTTTGGCAATCTTTCAATGTGAAAATGTTCTTGTTTCCCCAATTCTTAGTGTTAGGTAGGTTCTCATAAATGGTGAACCTCTTTATGTTGGCACATGTCATCAAGCTTTCCTTTTCCCAATCTTGTGTATACTTCGGAGTTGCACATCCCAATATTGCCAAGTCTATTCTAGGAAATGAAAAGTCCTTATTTAGGGAAATTTGGGATAGGGAGGGGTATTCAAACATGAGTGGAATGTTTCACATCATTTTGTATGCCCAGAATTTAATGCGAACACCATTACAAGCTTTAAAATGAGCATTATGGGAAACTCACTCCCCAATTTGTTGATATACTTCCATGGCCCAACGCCTCAACTACACAAGGTACATTGGCAATTTTGGTG
Organism: Solanum acaule; assembly: GCA_036250505.1. NCBI lineage: Eukaryota > Viridiplantae > Streptophyta > Magnoliopsida > Solanales > Solanaceae > Solanum > Solanum acaule. The sequence continues at coordinate 11,463 of JAJOOR010005010.1, read as the reverse complement.
CTCCAATTGTCGTTTATCCTATGTATGGTAACAATTACCTCCTTCCAAAGACTTGATTCACTAGTAAGCTTTTGGTATGGATGGTCAAATTCTGATTCACAAACCTCCCATGCATTTTTATAACATGACTTTGATCCACTTTATTAGGTGAAACTTGTGAGTCGTTCTCATCCCATAAAAAGTTTCTCTTGATCTTGTGCAGTCGATGTTGCACCTTTTAGGAATACAAAACAAAGATATATAATGGGTAGGAATATTGTCAAGAACACTATTTATGAAAGCTAAACTTGCCACCCATTGACAAATACTGCCACTGACAAGATGCTAATCTCTTTCCAAATTTCTCAATGATCCCATTCCATATCTCACAGTTAATGAAATCACCCAAGTGGGGATCTAAGTGGTAGGAAGTACCCTATTAGTTCAACCCATGATACGTTAGTGTTCTTCTATGTTTGGCACCTTTCAAACATTGTTTATTGGATAGATGATGCTCTTTAACTTGTTGCCATGCAGCCCCGATAAAGCTTCAAAAAGTAGTAGTGACACGTATAGGTAAAACATTGTGATCTTTTGCCTCACATGAATTTTTTTTTTGTAGTGTCACGTTCAGGTAAAATATTGTATAATCTACATACAACGGAGGAGATATTATGTATTCCAATATTTGTACCAATACTAAAACCATGGATCCACTGCATTTGTTTGGTATGTTCCAACATTTACTAAGTCCATCCATGGCTAAATTAAACAAGAAAGGCGAGAGTGGTTCTCTCTGCTTGATCACTTAATGAGCTGAGAAGAAACTCACATGTCCTCTGTAAACTCACTAAATACTTCATTGTTAAATTACTAAATCTGATCCAGTTAATCCATTTGTCCTCAAATCCTAACTTCTTCAGTATAATCATTAGGTAAGACCAATTGAGGTGGTCAAAAGCATTCTCTATATCCAACTTGCACATTGCACATCCAGGCTATCCATGTTTAATCCTTCGATCAAGTACCTCATTGGCAATGAGTATTGCGTCAATTATCTGTTTATGCTTAATAAAAGCATTCTAACGACCGGAAACTAACTTGTCAATTACTCTCTTCGATCTTTCTGCTAGTAACTTGGCTATGATTTTCTACACACTACCAATAAGACTTTTTCACATATAGTCTGTACGTCTAATTGCACAATTATGAAAGATGCATTACATGACCGACCATGTAGCATTGGTGGAAATAATTAAGTACCCTCATCACCTTTGGCTTGATAAAGTCCTAAGATTTTTAAGAAAGAGCTTATTGAGGACATCACCATAGATAGAAAGGAATGGAGGTCGAGGATTAGGGTAGAACGTTAGTATATAGCCGAGTGTGGTCATCCTTTAGGTAGGAGATGCAAGGGGCTAGGCTCATCCCCTCTCCTCCTTATTAGTAGTAGTAGTATTTAGTAATCGCGTAGTCTCTTATTCTTTAATGTGGTTTACTATCTATTGATTCATTGTGTTGTGTATCTTGATATTTTCATGTCATGCTTTTCTTCTTGCAACCCTACTCCGAATAACTTCTCTTTCGAGTTGAGGGTCTATTCGGATGCAACCTCTCTACCCCCACAAAGGCAAGTGTAAGGTCTATGTCCATCCTACCCCCCCCCCCCCCAGACCTCACTTGTGGAATTACACGGGGTATATGTTGTTATTATTGCCAAAAATAAACTCACTTGTGGAATTACACAGGGTATATGTTATTATTATTGCCAAAAATAAACTCACTTGTGGAATTACACGGGGTATATGTTGTTATTATTGCCAAAAATAAACTAATTTGGGCCTGAGGCTATCTGGAGGACATGATTGGCCTATTGCACTTCTTCCTCAAATTTGTTTGCCAAGATCTCCCTATTTTCCCTTAAGGGTCTGGCTAAATAATCAAAATTGTCATTGGGCATCCAAATTTCATTCTGAGCATACAGGTTCTGATAATAGTTCAAAATATCTATAAAAAAAAAATTAACAAAAGTTCAAATTATCTATTTTGATCTCCTCCTTATCATTTGTTATTGTTAGAATAGGAATAGGTTTATACAATCCTATTAGAATAGGAATAAGTTTATACAATCCTATTAGAATAGGAATAGGAATAGTAAATACTCCTTCCGTCCCATTTTATATGTCATCCCTTTCTATAAATAGCTGGACCACAATACTTGTCATTTTATAAAATTTATGCATAAATTACCATATTTTGCCTATTATACCCTTGATAGAATAGTTAATTAATCTTGTCATTTATTAATAAAGTTGACTTAAGAAAACATTAAATAAGGATAAAAGGATAAAATTACATCATTTCTTAATGCAAGTGCAAAGTAAAAAGGTGACATATAAAATGGGACGGAGGGAGTAGTATCCTACTTGGTAAAGGATTGTATTCTAGTGTCTATAAATAGGGTCTCAATGTATGTCATAAAAAAAAATAGGGTTTCAATGTAATAATGTAGACCCAACAACAATTTCAATATTATTTTTCTCCTTTATTTCTCACATGGTATCAGAGCCTCTACGATCTTGGTAAACAATCAAAGAGCTTCCACTGCCGGCAGGCGGCTATTATCCATATCTAATTTGTGTAGCACTGTGCCATCATTTCGGTGACTACTTTCTTATATCTAATTTGTGTAGCACCGTGACATCATTTCGGTGACTACTTTTTCATATTTAATTTGTGTAGCAGCATGCCATCATTCTGGTGACTACTTTCTTATATCTAATTCTTGTAGCACCGTGCCATCTTTCCGGTGACTACTTTTACATATTTAATTTGTGTAGCACTGTGTCATCATTCCAATGACTACTTTTTCATATATAATTGTGTAGCACCGTGCCATCCTTCCGGTGACTACCTTTTTTTGCATATCTGATATGCCTAGCACCGTGCATCTCTCCGGACTACTTTTCATATTTAATTTGTGTAGTACCATGGATTTTTCCAAACTATTTTCTCATATCTGAGTTGCATAGCATCATGTGTCTTTTCAGTGACTCCTCAGATTTGATTTGCATAGTTCCATTCGTCTTTCCGGTGACTCCTCAAATTTGATTTGCGTAGGGTTGTGCCATCATTCCAACCCTATCCGTATAATTTTTCTTTTTCAGTAGGGTCGTGTCATCATTCCGACCCTACCCATATTATTTCTCTTTTTCAATGGGGTTGTTCCATCAATTAGAACTATCCTACATAATTTCTATTTTCTAGTTGGGTTGTGACATCATTCTGACCCTACCCATATAATTTTATTTCTTAGATTGTGACCACTTTTAGCCATCAAATCTAATACGTAGGTATATGAGCATGTTCTGGCCAATTTTTCGATGACTTGTTTAATATCAACTCATCTATTGATTCCAACATGATCCATATATTTTATACTAGATTTTGAGCACTTTGTTGCTCAGGGGGAGTTTAGTAGTCTTGTATGTCGATTATGTGAGTCACTCTATGGTCTGAAACAGTCTTTGCAAGTTTGGTTTGGGAAGTTCAACATTGTAATTTTATCACTCTATGTTTTATCGGCATTATGCATCAAATTCAGTATTTCATGAGAAGACCAAGCACATTAGATTGAGCACATTGAGATTGATTGTCAATTTTGTGAAGTTGAGTGATCAACTTGCAAATATCTCACCAAGCCCCTCATCGGTCCTCGTGTTAATTACATTTGTAACAAGCTAGGTACATGAATTGTATGTACTAGCTTGAGGGGGAGTGTTAGAATAGGAATAGGTTTATACAATCCTATTAGAATAGGAATAAGTTTATACAATCCTATTAGAATAGGAATAGGAATAGTAAATAGTATCCTACTTGGTAAAGGATTGTATTCTAGTGTCTATAAATAGGGTCTCAATGTCATAATGTAGACACAACAACAATTTCAATATTATTTTTCTCCTTTATTTCTCACAATTATTTCATAATGCACTTTGAGCTTGTCAATGTTATTATTCCTCATGTGTGAGTTTGCAACTGTTTGGAAGTATCTTGTATTCCCCTCTCCTTTGAGCCACATGCATCTAAATTTATGTCTTCATAAGATTCCTTCAGCTTTAGCAAGTTCCATCAGCTCCATTTTCAGGTTCAGTACCATTTGCATTTTAGATGTGCTAAAACTATGTTGTTTGTTGCCTAATCTAATAAGTCGAAAGCTCCTCCTGGGCCTTGGCTCTTCTTGCTTCCAATTTGCCAAAGACATCTCTGGTCCAATTGCTTGTCCTTTTTAAGTTCCTCAATTTTTGTATGAGGATAAAATCTAGGCTGCCACTGATCATACAGTTCTTCCACCACTCCTTCCTCATGTCAATAAACTCTTCTTGTTGCAGCCACAAGTTCTAATATTTTATAAACAAGAAGTGTTGTATACCACTCCTCACTCTCCAACAATAGAAGTTTGTGATTAGATATCACTCTTGATACAGCCAGTTGTTTGATTATTTTGAAACTTTCATTCCATTTTGTGGATATAAGAAGCCTATCTGAGAAGCTTTGACATTATCCTCCCCCCTTGACCAAGTGTATTGTACCCCTGGAGAGGTAAATCTATTAGGTACAAGTCTATAATAGTATTTGATAAAGCTCTTCATATCCTTAGATCTTCTAATGCCTTTCTTTTCAAATCGGCATTCATTTAAGTCTCTTCTAACAGCCCAATGATTATTCCAGATGCCTCTCACTGCTCCTAGTTCCTGTCAAAACTCTTTCCTCTTTGTATTGGTATGAGGACATACAATCCTATGAAAGACCATCGGAAATCTTCTTAAAAGACTTTCAAAGAAACACGCAACAGAGAAGCTGCCTTTGATGACATTCATTGCATTTTCAAAGTCTTGTCCCACAGGACTGCAATACCACCCATGCTACACACCTTCTATTATTTTATATAGTCACTTATGTATTGAAGATCTCTTCAACACTAATGAAGTAAAGGTGGAACTAATCAACACAAAGATTTAACATGAAAAAATCCTTGCTCACAGGAGTCAAAAACTATGACTTACCCCAATAGGATTTCCCTCAAATCTTCACTAAGAACTTGAGCGGTTTTAGATTACAAGTTTACAACTCTATAACAAAAGGAACTAACTCTGTAGTACCTTTCCTTTATACAATCTCCCTAATTATAGTTACTTCTTTCAAGTCTCTACCCCTGTTAAGAAAGCCCTTTACAACTCAATGCAACACATAATACAAATCCTCTATGAATGTAAGAGATTGCACTTTCAGAACAAAGAATCAAACGAGACAAGAAAAGTAAGCAATAATTTTCTCAAGAACAAGTTCTTCTGTGTTGTCAGTTGACTCCCTCTCACGAAGACATTTTGAATGTATTCTCTATTTGTTTAGTGGAGTCTCTTGTGCATATCTTTACCAGCATCAATGTGGTACTTCATGTAGGAGCAGGAATAACCATTTCTTGTCCTCCAAATGCAAAGAAGAATTGGTTCAAAAATCCAAGAACCTAATCCAGGTTTATGTTGGTTTCCATTCACGTGTCAGCCTCCACTTGTTTTCTCCTATTTCCAAAGGCCTTTCCATTTGTGCAAATATGATAATGTTTCTTGTTTCTTGTTATTTGATCCATGCGTTCAGTCGTTAAACCAAATTCCTCAAGAAATACTTCATGCACTTAGAATGTGCTTTGCATCTGATTTATAGTCTTCTCAAGTCTACCATGAAGGACCCGGTTCCTTCACTTCGTGCAATATACTTCTGCAAACCAGTTCTTTTCTTAGACATGTTAAGGAATTCGTTCTCAAGTAGTTGTTTATTATAAACACTACCAGCCCTTATTTGAGACATGTTTAGAAATTGGTTCTTGTATCATGTTTGTTATGTTTGTTAATCATGAAAACTTCACAAGTAATATATCTCAACGTTATTCCTCCTTTTTGATGATGACAAACCCATAACAAAACCATAGTAGTCGGATGTGTACTCCAGTGCAATCTTTCCCCTCAGAACCAGCTTTGATCAGCATATGACTTAGTGAGATGTGTGATCTTACCAAAGTCCATCTACAGACTAACCTTCAACTCATCGCAACCTAGTAGGTGGCTAGATTATGGGAACCTAATCATATTCAATCACCACTCTGCATAGGGACCAAGTTTGTTGATTAACAACATTCTTGAAATTTTGCATCTGTGTCCTCATGGAATTTAGTGCACGATGAGTGACCCTCCTCTAATTTCTCCCTTTTGGCATCATCGAAAAGCATCTTCTATGATAGAATATAACCAATCATTGAGAGAATGAGATGGTTCATAATCCATATTGAGCAGTCCAAGCTCTAAGCGATTTCTTCCAAAGTGGTCCCTACTCAAAGCTTTAATGAATATGTTAGCAATCTGCTCCTCAATCTTGCAAAATTCCATAGAGATGTGCCTTCAATACATTGTCTCTTCAAAAAGTGGTGTCTAACATCAATATGTTTTATTCTCTTGTGACGAACTATGTTTTTTGCCATGTTCATGACACTCGTATCATCACAAAAGATTGGAACCCGTTTAATCATTACGCCACAATCTTAAGTTGTTGTTTGATCCATAGTAGTTGTGCACAACAGGAAGCAGTAACTGCATACTGCCCTTCTATAGTAGATAACGCCACAGAATTTTGCATCTTTGTTGCCCAAGAAATCAAGCATGATCCTCGACAGTAAGCCATCCCATATGTACTCTTCCTATCCTTGAAGCATTTAGCATAGTCAGCATTTGCATATCCTATTAGCTCAAAAGGTCCTCCGGATGGGTACCAAAGGACCAGGTCCTATGTACCTTTAATATACCTTAATATCCTCTTCACAGTTTTCATATGAGAATCCTTTGGACAAGATTGAAATCTTGCACAAAGACCAACACATATCAAGCCTGCTAGCATTCAAGTATAACAAAGATCCAATCATACCCCTGTACTTCTTTTCTTCAACCAAGGGACTTTCGTCTTGTCAAGTCGAGTGGCAGTTTCTATAGGATTATCAATAGTTCTATAGCACCTGGAATCTACTTTGCATCTGATCAATAGTTTTCTCCAGTCTACTATGAAGGACCTGGTTCTTTCACTTCATGCAGTGTACTTCTGATTCTTCCTGTAGACATGTTAAGGAACTGGTTCTTCAGTAGTTGTTTGTTATAAACACTACCAGTCCTTTTTTGAGACATGTTTAGAAATGGTTCTTGTATCATATTTGTTAATCATCCAAACTTCACATGTAACATAGCTTAATACCTTCATTTCCCCTCAACTAGACCACCTATTCCCTCATATTTGATAGATCATATTTGTTGGCATATTATCCATTTTGGTTTCCTAAAGACACAATACAGTTGTTTTCCCTTTTCGAACTAGAGCCTTTATTCTTATAATGTAGACCCCTAATATTCCAGCTGAGAACTTTGATTTTCATCAGACACTGCCTTGTAGTACTGTCCCTCCTTTTTACTGCCACCAACATAACTAATAGAACATATTAAATGCTCCTCTTCTTTGTATCTGAATCTCGTCTCTAATCCATTCTCAGAACTAAATCTAGAATCTCATGTTCACAGCCAACTACATTAATATCAAATGCCGTGCATACTTTTCTCATTACTAGAAAGCACATTTTGAAGTCTCAATTACTGCAGGTTGCTGAATTTCTTGCAATTGCAATTGCAATGGTTCGTCTTCATGACAAGGTAGGAAAGCTGAGAGCATGTCGCTATAAGAAGAATTGTAGTCAATATATGACAAGCTAAAACAGTTGAAGCAATATCAGACCATATCAGGTTGAAAGTCCCTTGAGATTGTTAATGAAGGTTTCAGCTTCATTATCTGCTTTCAGGGTGATTAACGTTGATAATTACATGCAGTGGTGGTTTGGTGATGATGTTGCTTTCAGCCTAAGTCTGCATAATTCCTGTTGGTGAGACATAGGTGGTGATCAGAGGCTTCTTGGACTTATTTTTGCTAACATGGTTCGGCCAAAGTTGTTTTGGGTCTCTATTTCAGTACGGACTTGCCTTTATGATCTTTGTATGGGCATTCCTTCTTGGGACTTTAAAGTAATATAGGTAATCTGAACCACAACCCAATTTGGATTTCTCCTTGCCATTACTTAGACCAACCCAGCTGATTTGAATTAAAGTGCTCCTTGGCCACCTGGTTACCCACATACATCAATTGGACAGGACACTTCATCTGCTAACTCTGATGCGTTTACCACTGTTTTGACCATCAACTCCCCAATATCTTTTTCTCCAGTCAGTTTTGAGGCACTAATAGGCTTTGGTGTGGAGCGATGTCTTTTAAAATTGAAATTTCATACCTCCAGTGCTCTATGTCTAGCTCAATTTTCACTGGGCATTTATATGCAGAGTTATTGACACAGATACTCACCCAACTGTGATGATTTTGGCGCTCTGTATCCTAAACCACCGTAGAGGTCTCCTATAGTTTAAAGAAATCTAGTCTCCATGCATAAAAGGAACCCCAAAAGCATCATCCATTTATTCTATGAAATCTGGCTGACCAACTTAGGGCTTGTAACTGGTGACTACCATTCTAAAGCTAGACGCCGTCCATTCCACAACCAATCGTGGTGAACCCTCAACACGTCTTGTCCCGAAGGTAGCTCAATAAGAAATTGGTTGTGAGTGAAACGAATGACTTTCATACCAGTGCAGACCTTCCATCTGTCCAAAAACAATTTTAATCACTTCCTGTTGGGATTGTGATTGAATGGATCATTGACAGTTCCAACTATGCATCTCAATAAGAGCTGCTGACTGTTGCCGTCTATTTCTGGATTGACCTTGACCACATTATCGACCACCATAGTGAGGAATTCCATCATCTTCAGTCATTGTGTAAGCTTAGCAGTGTCAAAATAAGACCTCATTTGCGTATCGACCTGCTTGAATCAGCGTGATGTTTTCTTCCACAGAAAGTGTAATCTGGCTCCAGGATAATCATTGTTGATTACCTGTCTACCAGCAATGTTTCAATTTGAATGTATCAGCCGTAAAAATTGAAACTTAGAAAGGCTCAGTAAATGTATGCTTGTGACTTCCTCCCCCATCGTCTGTAATATTTCCCTGTTCCTTTTGATGTTTGTTTGAGAGTATCGCATACTCATCTAAAGCTTACTACGCCTATTTATTTATTTTTAGAATGTAAAGTTTACTCCACCTATTTTAATTCTTCTTGAAATTCCCCTGCTTCTTTCGATTAACACGAATCAGCCATCCCCTGAATTGACAAGTTCAAAACATTTTTCCATAAAAAGAAATAGGCCTTGCTTTCCATGAGTGCTAAAAAATGGAGTTTTAAACAGAGGGAAACTTTGCCGGAACATATTTCAGAGAGAAAAAGAGTTGGCACATTTCCCAAGATAGAAAAAAAAATCCCGATGTTTTAATCTTTCATTTGTAATTTATAAACAAACTTACACCAAGAAGATCAAGGCCTGCTCCATCAACATTTGGTACAATAATTGCCAGGTCCTGCAAGTATGAGGGGATCCAATGAAGTACTTTGCAGAGTGAGATCCTAGAAATATGGACAGGAAAATCAAGTAAAAACAAAGAGAAATAAATTACCTTAGGCGGCCATTTTGGGAAGGCAGATTTGTAATCAGGCAGAGAAGTCACTCCAGGCCATGTATCCTCATTTGGAGTACCCATCACTCTTCATACAGAGGAAATTAGAGAACATCAAATATAGGGGAAAATCTAATAACGAAAGCAGAAGGAACAAAACACTGAAATTCCTTAATACAAGAAAGCTCACTAAGAACTTATGGTCATTTTTTTTATAGATATTATAGCCATGAACCTATACAGAAAAAGATAAACCAAAGCATAAACCCAATTTTGAAACCTTTCTGCATCCCATAGAGCAGTAAGAAAAGATAGAATAATTGACAGATAAAAATGCAGGTTATCATGAACAAATGAAGATCACAATCATAGATTGAACAGCTAAAACTAAAGTTACAGAGAACTTGAAACCAAAGTTTGTCCAGAAACCCCATTCCAATCACCTTTGTTCTTCCCTTTGCCTTTATTTAGTCAAGGATTTTGGACTATGATGCATGACAAGGGAAGTGTAAAGTTTCATGCTCATCTCCTTCTGAGAAGGAACTGGAACGGTCAACAACAGGAAAACAAAATTTTACTGTATGAAACCATGTCAATGACCATCATCAAAGCATTAGCGTGTACATTTTATTTGTCAGTAATAAAGCATCAACAAAAAGACATGTATATATTGACACCTGAAAATCTTGAAAAGTTCATCAATCTCAGAGTCACCAGGAAACAGAGGGCGCTGATTCACCATCTCAGCAAATATGCAACCAACTGACCACACATCAACAGGAGTAGAGTAATGGCGTGATCCAAGCAGTATTTCTGGTGCCCTGTACCACAATGTCACCACCTAAAACATGAAATCAATCATCAAAGTTAAAATGAGACAACATATGGATAAACCCTCAAATGGGTTCTGGATCTTAAAGAAGCAAATATAAAAGATATAGACTCTACTTTTTAGACAATTGATGGACAAAGCTTGGAATCCTAGGGAAAAACAATTCTTAATTGTTGGTATAAAATATAAAGCAGTTGATTCAGTAAAGTAGGTTGCAATAAGGGCCCTGTGTCATTATTATGTTACTAAGAAATGGTTAGGTGGGCTTTTAGTAGCGCCCTTAGAATCTACGCCCTTTGAAGCATCAGTGGCATGTTGAACCATGACTGTCAGCGGTGAGAGATAGCCTAAAGTGATGGCCACGGAGATAGTATTAAACAAAAATATGTTATTGTGATGTAGCCTGTACAATTACAGGTGGGATGTTGTGGGATGTTCAATACCAATTCTTATAGTACTGTTTGGGGAGTCGATAAGCTAATTCTTGAATTATCAGCAAAACTAATAGAATAACTTAAAGCCATAAATGTTTAAGGAATACTAATAGAGAAAGAACTTTTTCAGTTAGACAAATTGGATAAAATCTTAAAGAAGATATCAGACATGAAGCAAGTTTCTGAGTCATAGATAACCACTTCTTCTCGGGCTTGAAATGGAATATGAGATAAGGTAATAACAATAAGACAAGGTCCAGCGCATCTTAGAGAGAACAAAAAACCATGTTTGTACCTCATGAGTGAAAGTTCTGACAGGAATACCAAATGCTCTAGCCAAACCAAAGTCTGCCAGCTTTAAAGCATTTGTACGTCGATCTATCAGCAAGTTCTGAGGCTTCAAATCTCGATGAAGAACTCTATGAGAATGACAATAAGCAATACCACGGAGTATTTGATACAAGAACATCTGTAGAATTGGAAAGATCACTTAATTGCTGACAACAAGCAAGAAGCCTGTGAAACTGATAAACGTAACCACTCAAGTAGCACTTAATCAAATTATAAATCA
>JAJOOR010005008.1:0-33830 GCA_036250505.1 Solanum acaule | reverse complement strand
GCCCTATCCGAACCACAAGCTTGATTAACATCAACACAACCCTTCTCAAGCATATAATTCAGCACCTGTTTGCTGCCAAAAGTAGCAGCAACCATAAGGGGTGTCCTCTCTTCATATCCCATCTTCTTTACACCAACTCTCCTAACATACCATAGGCCCACCTCATTGATGTCATGGCCTTCCTCTTCAACAGCCTTTCGGAAGTTTCGAATATCATCCGAGGCCGACAACTCGAGCAAAAGGGAGAAATCAGGGACAAGTTCTTTTTGCTTCTGAATTTTAACTTCCATGGCTAATTCAGTAGAACAAACTTGACTCCTAGAACCACTACACATGAATAGGGTCTCTGCTTCTCTACAAAATTTAGTACAAGAGAAACATTTAGTACAAAATATTATCAAATTTCACCAATAAAAAGAAATCTGCAGCAAGCATAATCTTCCTACTTGACCAATGGAAATGAAATTTCAAAACCCCATATACTACTCTATAATTAATAAAAACAATAAAAAATCCAAACAACCATAAATATGTTAATCTAACACATGAGCTGCTCTGAATACTAGTACAGAGGCATGTTTATCAGAAACCAGTTCCAATATTTGAGCAGTAAAGTCCAAATCATGCGAATTTACAGCTACTGCGATCAATAAAGTAAGTAATTTACAAACAAGAATCTCTCTTGAGATCCTAATCAGGGTATAATAAAAAAGAGATAATGGTCAAAAACACACCAAAACTGTCATTTTTTCGAGAGTTTCACATCTAACCATGAGTTGTTCTCTTTTCCTATCTGAATTATCAAGTTATAGGAATTAAAACACGTCTCAAAGCGGACTAGGCCAACTATCAAAAGTTCCCTTTTCCTTACCTGAACCATCACCATCTTCTCGACTAGGTATATTTTAATACCATAGTTAATGATAATTCAATTAGAAAAATGGACCAACTGATAATTGGAGCGTGAATACTAGTTGATCATTAACTCAATAAAAAGGAAAAGAAGTCAAGAACTATTAAAGGCAGGGGACGGAAGAAAAATTAGTCTTCTAAACATGTATACATATTAATTTTTCTCAATTATTAACACTATCCTAAAATCAGTCGAAATTTTGACTTCGCCACTAAGGTCCCATAAGTAGTTAATACTAATATTTGTATACATAAGAAGAATGAAATAACGAGAAAACATACCTCAAGTCTTGCATAGAGAAATATATAAAGGAGGTTTAGAACCCCAGATATTGTGGAGAGAGAAAGGAGCAACACACGAACAAGAAATGAGTTGCTAATGGAGGCAACTAGAATTCCTCCTTTTAACTACAACAAAAACGTACGAACCGTCAAAGAGTGGGACAGGTGGAGAGAGAGAGAGAACGCAAAAATTGAATGTAAAATTATTAAATAAAGAAATTTGGATTTTTTTTTTTTGTTTTTAAAGTGAATAAATAATTCTCAAAAATTGAAGTTGTGTTTGTCGATATATTAGAATTATTTTTTTGATTTTTTATAAGTAATTTAAAGTGAAAAGGGATGAAAACATTAAACACCTTTTAGTTATTTCTAAATTCTTTAAAATCAAGTTTAATTTTAGAATTTTTATGATCAAACTTATCTTGGGAAGTTCAGTGACCTCGTGATCTCACTTTTCCTTCAAATGAAATGAAAATGAAAATAGAGATGAAATGCAAATGCTAAATGAAATGCAAATTCAAAAAAGGTGGGCTTTGGGCTGATGGAAATTGGAAACAAGACTCCCACGTTGACTTCATTCTCACTTTTAAAAACTTTTACACTTAAATACATAACAATAAGTGTACCCTCAATCAAGTTTTGTAATTTCTTTACTTCAAGTACTCTTTTTTTTTTTTTAATCACATGTTCCGTATTTAAATTCCATGAATATAGAATCATATTTGTTAAGAAATAGAACTTTATAACACGAATATGAATATAATTAAACTCTAATATAAATAATGAACATTGAGCAGAATTTGAAAAACTCAGTTCAATCTTCGATGACTCAAACCGGCCGGATAGGATTGTTAGTTTATTTAGGCGGTCCAGGAGGAAGACGTATGGAACCTTAGTTCCTTAAATAACAGTATCTATTATCACAATTTAAAAAGAATAATTATCTGACTTTTATATAAGAAAAAAAAAAGTCCGATGATATAGATGGGTGATGAAGCACTTTGGAAAAGTAGTACACAAGTAAATTTACGTGGAAGATATATATTGGTGTGTTCATTTGGCATGGTCCACACCTAGTCCAAATTTTGATATGCATGAACACAATTCCAATTTCTAAAGTTTAATCGAGAATTTTAATATGAAATCTGTAAGTTTTAAAATATTCATAAAAATACTAAAAATCATGATAATTATATTTAAAATATTTAAGAGTCCATTTAACTCTCTAAATTCAAAACCTAACATATTATTGAATCGGTGACAGGAAGGAGTATATATTCTGACGTACTCTCCCTGTTCACTTTTACTTATTTATTATTTTAAAAATATATTTTTATTTTTACTTGTCATTTTTCATATTTAAAAAGCAATTATTCTTAACATTCATTTTTATTACTCAAATTATTTCACAAAATCGCTTTAAATTAATTAATATAATAAAATTTTTTATATTAGTGATTATTTTTTAATAAAGTTGAAAGTGTACAAATAGTTGCCTCGAGTGGATCATTGTGACAAAGATGCGCACTGCGGAGACGTGGAAATTATCGACACAAACACACAATGACAAACAGATTGTCGACGTCGGAGCCTCCAATTATTTTTCTTTCTCTAGAACCTCCCTATTAGATTTTTTTATTAAAAAAAATATATTCTCCTGAAATTTGGAGAGTTAAAGTTACATTTTCATAAAAAAAACTGTTTATTAAAAACTGATGATAATGATGATGATGACAATAATAATAATAATAATAATAATAATTGGGAAAAATTTATCGTTTATGATGCGAATTCGGTAGAATTATGTCGTTATAGTTCCAAGTATTTGTCTTAAAAAATTATTTTTATAATGTATAAATTACAAATTTAAAACCTAGTAATGTCAAGGGGTTCGAATAATCCATACACTCTTAATTTTGAATCCATCTATGTAATGTTAGCCAATAATATAGTTTCTTTTATGAAATTTTTGGCACGAAAAATTTGATAGTAAGTTAGTAACACAGTGTTTGTTAGAGGCTTAGAGCACTAATCTACTTATAAAAGTTAAAGAGTTGAGACAATTATAAATATATATAAACGACTTTAGCTCAAAAGTGAATGAAGTTTTTTTTTTTTTTTCTTTCGCTCGATGTCTACCGCCCATATTGGAGCTCTGACTAAATTTAAATAGCGTATTACAGGGTTTACTCAAATTCAAGATATCTAATTAAGGATGAAGCAGTCCACCACTACACCATAAAAGTGAATGAAGTTATTTTTGTCCAGGTTGGAGAAAGATGTTTTTCGTGAAGAATATTATATAGCAACCAAACATTCGGAAATGACTTATTTAGTGAAAAATTAGCAAAACATTTCTTCCATTTTAATTGACGAGCACAATTAATTTGACTATCTTGTCAATATCGCATTAATTAATCTAAAATATTAGTCTGTGTATTCATCACTAATATTGTTTTAGATTTAACTGTTTGGAGAGAGTTTTTGGCTCAATCTTAAAGTTTGGTTCTACAGGTAATTAACTTTTCATCTTCCAATTAAGGAAAGTGACATTAGCACTAATTAAGCTCCTCCACAAAATCATAGGATATTTATGAACCTACTTTAAAAAGAAGGGCAATAATATTGTTCTGTATCTAAGTTTGGTCGATCGCTTTGTTCTATTGGGTATATATTCGATAAAAATCTAAGTTAGGTCCCTTTGATGCCTAACATATATAACGAGTAGTGATGGATGCAAGATTTTTATCAGCGGGTTCAATTTATATTATATATAAAAAAATTCAATGAAGAAACTTTTGATGAATTTGACTTTATCTTTATAAACCCTCATCATTATTTCCTTTAAAATAGAAGGGCTGTTACATTATTATTTACTAAGATATTTCTTGAATATATATATGTATCACCTGTATTTTTATTTCTTTTGGTGGAAAAAATATAATTTTTTTTGTGGATTGTAGTTGAACAACTGAAGTTCAAACATTTTTTTTTTTTATAGGAAGAATCATTTTCTAACCTAACTGTGAGTATCTTTAAATAAAAATTGACTTTGCTATTCTTTGTTTCCTATATTGGTGAACTACGAGGAACAGTAAGATCAGTGAGAGTTTTCTACATATAATAATATTTTTAGCACTATGATTAATTATATCATATGATTGGACTATGTTAAAGTTCTAATATACAATTTGTGTGTATAGGAGGTGGAAGTTGAACCCAATCAATAGAGTGCCTTGGAACTTTATTAGTATTACTGGGCTTTTCATGTTTAAAATGCAAAGAAGTGGGAACACTTTGATTCAATTGGGCTTTTCTAATTTAACCGTTTGGCCATATTTTATTGTGAAAATTGAAAAAAGTCGTTTTAATATTCAAAGTGAAAAATAAAATTTAAAACTAGAATTGTGTGATTGTGTTTGATCATGAATACAAATTGGAGTTTTTTTTTAAAAAAATTATGAGTAATATGGAGTGAAAAAGTGAAAACAACTTTTTGGTGTTTTTCAAATTTCTGAAAATTCCGAAATTCAATTTGAAATTGAATTCATGGCAAAACAAAGTATTTCGGAGTTCAACACCGGAAAAAAGCAAGAAATTCTATGGCCAATCACTAAATTGTGAATCCTAGATGAAAAAATTGCAGAAATATTTTTGACCCCGTTTAATAAACTTTTTCTAGTCATAGTATGCACATAAGTTAGTTTTGTCTATGAAACAAAAGATCGGGACATTTCAATGGTATAATGTACGTCTATTAGTCATATTTAACTTGTGAACAATTGAACAACGTATACAACATTTCTCTATAAGACAGAACTTGTTGTCAATTGAGAATGTTCACTCACTCTGCATTCAGTACCTTTTGGTCCATATGTTACAAGTGATTGATTGACGTTTTTAAAATCTAAAATTAGAGTATAGGGCCAACAATATTATCTATGAGCCACAATTCCATCTATAGTCTTTGGGTTTCCTTAACTAACTTTCAACTTAACAGATTGGGATTGAGCAGATTAATTAATTAACGGAGTACTGAAGTCGAAACGCATGAGAAGTTTTACTGATCTGTAGACATCTCCTCTGCGATTATACAATGGAACACATCGAATCCCAGTCCTCAGCTCAGAAACAGGCAAACATGTTTGTCCTGCAAATTCATCTTCACCAGATGGATCATAATCTTTAACATCAATCCGAAGCAATGCTAGTTCTGGTACACGAATTGGAAATTCAAATTCTTCGTTATCATTCCATATTGGTATCCATTGATCGTTCACTGTCTTTGTTTTGCGCATTTTATTAGCATCCGCAGGTACTCCTACCATTCCAACCTACATAAAAATTATCTCAATTTGTCAATGCAACTTTTGTAACCATGAAGACAATTGTTCTTTTGGACAAATTTGTCAATGCAAATAGAAATGTTGTGCTATTGATTTATGCAAAGAGTTTAACTTATATATATACCGAGTTACTAACTATAAAAACTACTCAGAAAAATCAATCTATTTGATATACAACATACATACATGCTACATTACACTACGCGTGGGTGAAAAAATTCTACATACTGCTAGTGTGATCTGGAAAAATATCGCAATTGAAATAGCTTACCCTGACATAGAAGTCTGGAGGGGAGCAATAATCAAAGTGTCTAAAGTGGAAATCTGCACGCCAACCTTCTCCCATGTACATCTTTACCTGTTAATTATCAACATGAATATTACACATGAAATTAATTATAGTATATGTTATTCTTCAGCAGAAGCGCCAAAAAAGTGGTATTTGTGTGAGTGTGACTAAGTAGTACAACAACATGAACACAGTATAATCCCACAAGTAGAGTCTGACAAGTAAAACTATATATTGAAGTTTATGAACCTTGAGAGTTTTTTTTATTGGCAAGTCCTTGGAATTGAAAACTTCGTCACATGCTCCATCAGGACTTAGTAAAAAATCTGGTTTTTTCACATAGCCACAGCCTCCGTTGGCTCGAAAAAATCCCTGCATCATCCATAGAAACCTACCGTATCCCTGTTACAATATAAGTCATATTTTATTCAGATTCTTTTAACAATATAATCTTGACCCTTCCAATTCAAATTTCTTTATTATTAATTTGAAGGAAATCGATAGTTTTACATGCAATTAGAGGATCATAGTTTGATGAATCAACGCGTGCACCCTTTGGGTACACCCTTAGAATATTTCGTTGAGTAAATCTGAAGTATATATCAAAATATTATTCATGTATTATGCCTCAACGCAATGATCCCACATTTGTGCTCTGATGAAACAAGTAGTAGTAAAGAAAGAATAAATGGAGCTGAAGCTTTTATATTTACCGGATAAGTTGATGGCTATGTTCAGCTACAGTGTCTTCAAGGGATAGTTCATTCATGCTACAACGTCCAACTTTATTAGAACTTCCATGGCTTCCAAAATTTTCCATACCACCTTTGTGTTTCGTGGCATGGATTGCAATCAAATCTCTATATTTGGGAACTTCGTCTTCGTCTCCCTCCTCTAATTGTATTTGCTGCTGGTATTTTGTAGAATATAAGTATCATAAAGAGATTTCACTTACGTGTATATACTGGCAATGTAAATAATATTTATAATTTTATAACGGCAAGTGTACAGTAGTTAAGAACCTAAAATTTGAACATGTTAAACTTTAAAATTCTGAATTCGCCTCTAACTGTAATTATCTTTTGAAGAACTTGACAACATAACTTATTTATACTGGTAATGTATAGAAGTTAAACTCGAAAAAAATTAACCTTGCAAAAAAAGAGCAAGAAAATAATATAGGAAGATATTAAACCTGAATATGATTGTTAGGTCCATTCTCTGAACGTCCCCTCTGAGTTGGTGAAATCTTAGAATTGTCTGATTCTTCAGGGCTATTTTTTGGTGGTGGTTTCGTCGAAATTAAGATTCTTTTCATCAACTTGTTTGGTGAAGGGAACACGTCCATATCTGATTTTGGGATGAACAACATCGACCCAAATGTGCTCTTCACCATCTGCATTCTTAACAAGTGAGCAAAAATCTTAGTAGAAATTACTCCATCCGTCCCAATTTATGTGACACAGTTAGAATTTCTAGAGTTAACCAAGTTTCTCTTAGACCTGAATCTTTTTATGTCTCTTTAAATATGTTAAAGTTGTAAAGTAGTTTCAAAAGCTTCTATGTTCGAACTCTTGGTCAAAGCTTAGAAGTTTGAATCCTGAAATTTTAACTGTCACACAATTAAATTGGGACAGAGGGAGTAATATATACGAACCTGATGTAGTAACTTAGGTAGATTGAAGGCATTTATAACATTGAACCAAGAAATGAAATTTTGCAAGTGAAATATATTTATAGAATTAAGCTAATTTTACCTGAGCTACTTTTTCTTGAAGGTGTGGGCAAGGATGAAGGTGGTCTTCAAAAGTGAGTATAACAGGATATTCAGAAAATGAGAAGGCATCCTCCTTTATGGCTTTCAAACATTTGCCTAGTTTAACAGGTGTTGTTAGTGTCCTGCAATTTTTAATTCGCGAATAAAGTTACTCAATATTTATGTTGGTGGGAGATAACAGATATTCCGTAAATTATTTGATTAAATTGTTACCCTCCGTGACAAACATCGATATCATCTTTTGTGATATTAGGCCAAAGGTCCAATTCAATCACTCTAACTCCTTTCTTTAAGGCCTTCTTAATTGGTTCAATACTGCAATCACTACTGAGCTGATTTCCAGTTAAGTAGGAGTTATGGCCAGTGTAGATATAATAATGGGCTAATGGAGCATCCATATTTTGGTGGACCTGAAGAATCCAATAAATAAATGAAGGAATTAAAGATATTCATATCAAATGAATGGTTAGTTATAACTAATGAGACAAATGCCTCTGCTTTCAAGACGAAAGTGAAGATAAAAAACAAGAATCGATCGTTCAAGTATTCCAAATTGAATGGCAAAATGAGAGGAAGCGATACATATAGATTGGAAAATTGAAATAATTAATTTTAATACCTTAGATTGATGGGCAAAATTATTATCACCAAGAAGAAATTTAAAGAAAGCTTCAAGAGTCAATCCCCTTCTATGAACAACATTTAGATGTTTGAGGCTATTGAATATATTTTGGGCCTTTTTTGTAACATTGATCACCTCATTCTGTTCTTTCTCCAGAAAACTAATTAAATTATCCATACTCATAATTTCATTCATTGAGTATGATTCAAATACTTTTTAAATATCTTCTGGAATTTCACCTCCCCTCACTTTGAATACTCTTGACCAGCAAAAGCAAACCTTGAAATGTTGCTTACCATTAGACATTATTATTTTTCTCAATTAGTGCAACAGCAATTCCAATTTTTTTTTATCGTAATGGATTTTACTCGTATCAAACTTTGTTTAATGTTCAATTTATATGTAGGAATATTAGAAAACGTTTGGTTTCCATATTCTGAGAATTGCTTAGGAATATAATGTCTCTGTTTCAGAAAGAATATATTATGCCTACACGAAAAGTGATGCTTGTAACTTCCACAAATTTAAGTAAATTGAACAGGAAGAGCAAGTTACTTTTCTTGATTGGGATAGGTAAAGAAAATCCTGGTGGTGAAACAAGAAACTTTTTTATCAATAATTTTTTTTAAAAAAAAAAAGTGCATCAGAATTCAAACTTATGACCTAAAACAATTTTTTAGCTACCTTTAAGATTGTAATTTATGTACAATAAAATTCAAAAAATGCTATATACATTGTTTTTACACTATTTCCACAATATAATCATTTGTCAAGGGTCAATAGAAGCACCCTTTCAACTTCACACAAGACAGGAATAAGGTTTGCGTACACCCCAGACTCCCCTTGTAGGATCTCACTAGGTGTGTTTTTGTTGTTGTTGTTGTAATCATTAGATGAAGGGAATTCGATTGAACTCCCATGGAAAATCTTGCCCTAAAGACATTTCATCAAGCATTCCAATAGGTTGTAGTCACCTTATAACATGTGATTAACGTCCTGTACTGGACTGTAACTTATAGAGTTGGATGAATATAGATTGTAAACCTAAGTTTCCAAGTTAAATAAGTTAGTTTACTACTGCAATCACATGAACATTTCTTGATAACCTGATTCTGTCGCGAATGTTAGCAATACTTTTTTCTTTCTTTCCAAGATCGTGAATCGTAATGCAAGTGACATTTCGAATTAACTCTCAAGTGACATGTCAACGATGAACATGGTGGTTGCCCCTTCCAGCATCTGTTGTACATGTTGAATAACTTATTAAGGCATCCAGTAGTCTTCACAAAAACAAAGGCCAAACCTGTGTGTTACATTAAATTCACGTAGAAGTGAAGGTCTGAAATATATATTTCAATCAGATTAGATAACAAAATTCTTAAGGAGGAACACAAACATTGGTTCTTTGTTCCATTCGATGACCTATGATATTATTAATCGTTTAATCCAGGTACTGCATGGACTCTCGGCTTATTTCATACCATAACAGATACCTTGATGCATCGACATTGGCTCTAGAAAAAGTTAAATATATCGAACTAGCACTAGTCTTTGTTTCATGAGAACTATAGATAACCAACCTGGAAATCCTATTGTTTCAATCTTGACTCCTTCTAGACAGTCTTTCGCGTTGGGCTTTGAACTAGTTCTTACCTTTCTGTTTGCATCCTCTTGAAACTCGAGGCCTATGAGCCTATTCAACACACACTCTTTAGTGTTTGGAATCAGGTCAAATATGAAGGCTTTGTCTTCGGCTTTCAGAGTACTGAACTGACCTCTTCCTTGGATAGTTTCGGAATATAAAGTCCAACACTGGTTAAGTTGAAAATTAATCAAGATCACTCCACTCATGTCAGACTTTTGAATCAGATATTAGGATTCTTGCTCTGAGACAAAGAAGTTACTGGGTTTCTACTTTCAGTGTTGAATGTTTCTTGCTCCAATAATTTAAAGCATGCACAACAACAAAGGACTAGTGGTACTAGTCGGTGGAACCACGGATGATTTTCTTTCTGCTCAAATGTACTTTTTAGCCTACTTGCATTGCCGTCCTAGTCTTCTCTTTTTGCTAGTACAATTTTATTTGGATGTCTCAAAGGGACAACATATGAAGGACAGGACATATATGGTTTATAGTGCCCTTAGTGTGTCCTGGAAGGACAGGACCAGTCCACTTTTCATGTCCCTTGCAAAATATAGCTCTTCAATTAAGAGAACCAGAATAGTAATCAAGGAGTCAGCAAGAAGTAGGAGAGAAAAGAACAATCCGTGCATGTCCAAAAGCCGAGGGTCAACATATAGCATATTTATTCAAGAAAATCCACAATTTTAAGGCTAAATGGCTCTCCTTGAGCATAGTTAGCTATGCTGCAAAGTCATTTTGAAACAAATTGAGTATTATTATGTAGCTTAAGGCCGGTCAACAACCTAGCCATGGATACAGCATAATCAGGATACACGAAATTCACAGACTGTGCGGACATTTTCACAGCAGAGAAATTTTTTTTGGTGCAGAAATTGATTGTAGATCTGGTTAACAAGGCCGAACCCACTGCCAGAAATTGGCATAAACAAATACACTCGTACCCCTAGGCACATAAGCAATTTCTTTCACACAAACAGATCATCTAAAGCTAGTTATAAATAAAACTGCCCCGACTCACTGAATCAAAATATAAACGCGGCATAAACCAACTTCTAATGGAATTTCCAAAGAAAGAAACAAGCTTTATCACGGCTATGATAATCGGAGTCGTCACGAGTTCACAACCTAGACTACCAATAGCGAACAATTTCCTCCTCTGGAGAATCAATTGCAAGAAGCTTTAATAAGTGAACGATGAGACAATACCAAGATGAACAGAACAAGGGTCCCTATAAAATTCACAGATAACTTTAACACACCAGGAATAGACCCAGGGTGCATTTGGAATCAGCACAGTGAATCTGCTTCTGCCAGTAGTAAATAATGAAAGGCAAGTCCCATCATATTGGTACAGACACTACCTCAAAAAACTAAAATCAGGTGTATTCCAACTATCAAAATTAGTTGAAAGTTACACTATATGAACTTTCATGTCCTTACCAATCCATTTGACCCGATAACAAATCCATTGTAATACCGTGAACCACGAGGGAGGCCAGTGTGATAGAGCAAAATCTTGGGGCGGGTGGGGGAAAATCAAACTTATATTATTAACATATGCATCCTCAGAAAATTCATGCATAAACAAGCTAAACAGTAGAAAATTTCAGAAAATTTTCTAGTGCTGAATATCCAAATACATATAACTGAATCAATCTAATTATCCCATTCCAATAATTTATAACAACTGGCCAGAAAATCAGTACTAAAATATACGAACAAACATATCCCAGAGAGTATAACATACTCTCATCCAAGCACAAGATAAAGACTTTCTAAAACTTACAACCATCATCACTCGGAACGATTGGCATACCTCTCCACCTTTTCATCAAGATTAATTCCAACCATAGCCTCACCAAGCCCACAGCTAATTTCAGCCAGCAATTGTGGGTCACTGTAATGAGTCACTGCTTGCACGATTGCGCGTCCCCTCTTTGCAGGGTCACCACTCTTGAAGATACCGGAACCCACGAACACGCCGTCACATCCCAACTGCATCATAAGCGCTGCATCTGCTGGTGTCGCCACCCCACCTGCTGCAAAGTGAACCACAGGGAGCCTACCCAGTTGTTTTGTTTGCATCACCAGATCGTATGGTGCCTGAATCTTCTTAGCAAAAGTGAAAACCTCATCATCGTCCATGTTTCGCAGCACCCTGATATCACCCATAACGGAACGCACATGACGAACAGCCTCGATGATGTTTCCGGTACCGGCTTCCCCCTTGGTCCGAATCATGGCAGCACCCTCGCGGATACGGCGAAGGGCCTCACCCAAATTACGGCAACCACAGACAAAGGGGATACGGAAATTGTGCTTGTTGATGTGGTTCTCATCGTCAGCAAGGGTAAGCACCTCCGATTCATCAACGTAATCTACTCCGATGGCCTCAAGGATTTGAGCCTCCACGAAATGACCAATACGAGCCTTGGCCATAACAGGAATAGTCACAGCCTGTTTGATTTCTTTGATAAGCTGGGGATCCGACATACGTGCAACGCCGCCCTGAGCGCGTATATCAGCAGGGACACGCTCAAGAGCCATGACAGCACACGCGCCGGCCTCCTCGGCTATACGAGCCTGTTCAGCATTAACAACGTCCATGATAACGCCGCCGCGAAGCATCTGAGCGAGACCCACTTTCACTGAAAAGGGGGATTGCTTGGTGGTCTCTGTGAGAGCACCATTTCCGTAAACTGTAACGACACCGCTTCCGGCCATAACTGAATTCTCTGTGTAACAGAAAGAAGAGAGAAAAGGAGAAATGAGAAGATAGGGAAGAAAAGGCGGTGGAGGAGAATTGGGATTTTGTTTCTAAGGATCTCTACTTTTTTATAGGAATATAATAACTACTACTCTTATTAGTAAAAAATATATTTAATTCGTATAAAATCTGAATTATTTATACACCAAACAAAATCTTTGGAAAAAAAAAAAGCACCAAAAATCAATACATATTTCATCATCAGTCCACTTTATCCTTGATTGTTTGTTTGTGATAAACATTTTTTATATGTAGGGCCAGTAGGAATTTATTTTACGTCATTAGGTCCCGTTACATTTTGTAATTAGCTAAGATTCATTTTAGGTGAACGAATATACATTATGAATATGTTAATGAATATTTCAAATCCATAATTCTATCCAAATTTTTTTTTTATTAATAATAAGTTATCACTTATTAATTTATCAATTAAAATTATAGTTCTTTTTAAAAATTATTATGGTGTTATCAATTTTAACGGTTTGATCGATAATTTAATAGTAAATTGACAAATTATATTTGTATTATTCGATACATAAAATTTATGATGTTGTTTCAAACTTTCGGTTATTTTACAATGTGTCAATGTTTCTTTTTAAGCAAGCACGATCTGTCAACTCATCTGCATGATTCATTTGTTTTTTTTTGTGTGTGGGTATGTGTGTCAAATTTTAACGGATAAATCAATAACAATTAATAAGCTAATATTTTAATGTTTTATAACAGTTTAGCATGTCTACAAATCAATAATCAATAATCAATAAGTCAGATCGATAAATTTCAAAATTGAATCAATCAATATGCAGTCCTTGTGAAAACGATTAAAAGAACTTAAAATACTTAAAACAAATATAATAAAAGCTTAATACATCATCAACCACAAAAACTTGTTAGCAAATGTAATTTAAACACTTGAAGAGTGTGACTTGTTTCAATCAAGCATCTAAATAGATGATAAAATATTCTTATTAAATATTTTAAATCAAATTTTGATTTTTTTTTCTACACATATTCTCAAATATCTTTACATAGATATGAAGTTAATATCTCAGATGGTCACTTAACTTTAAATAGTTCACTTAGAAAGTCACTTACTTTTAAGTTGTTCACTTAAAAAGTCGTTCAACTTTATTTTATAACTCAAAAGTCACTCAACTATTGGTGTTTTACTTGAAAAGTCACTCAACTATTGATATTTCACTTAAAAAGTTACCCAATCATTTTAAATAATTGAGGAAAGTGTGAATAATTAATGAAGATGATATATTTTGATTGGCTACTTTATATACATAAAAAACATTTGAGAACTGGTTTTAAAATAAAATTTTAAAATATTGAAAGTTTAAATATTTTTTTTTTAAAGTATAAATAAATTTTAAAATAATTGATGCATTAAACCTAAAAAGATAAAACGTCAGAGAATCTGAATATGAGCCACAAATCGTAGATCATCACGTAAAATAAATAAAATAATTTTAGGATTGTGGCGTTATCGTTCATTTGCTTTCAATAAACGAATAGAGAAAATGAGTAATTAAAATTAATTGGTTTCGGAAAAAAAATAATCTAAAAGGAAGTAGTCTGTGAAAAGGGAAATGGGGCTCACCAATTGAGGCGGCGAGAGGAAAGGGTGGTGTCGAAGCTTGAAAGTGACTGATGCATTAATTATTTAATACCATTAGAGAAACAATGGGGCCTCCTCACATCACTACCCTAAAGTTTTGATTAAATTTAGATTCTCATTCAATATTTCACTTAAATATAAGTTAATTTATAATAAAAATGATTTCGTATTTAGGGTTTTGAAATGTGTTGGATGATTCATGTAAGGATGTAAGTTGCTTGAAATGCTTTATTTTGAGTGAAAATTTATTAAAAACATTCTTTCTATTTTTACTGAGCATCAGAGATCTCTATTATATATATATATATATATACATACACTCTATCTTTATAGATTTATGAAACTAAGAGGGTGTTTGAATTGAATTAAAAGTTGATTAAACTTACTTTTAAGTCAGTTTTTAACTTCTGGAAGTGTTTGACAAATATAAAAAATAAGTTAAAAATGACTTGAAATAAGTTGAGAAGTGTTTGTCAAGGTCAAGAATGACTTAAAATAAGTTTAAAATGACTTAAAATAAGTCAAAAACCAAAAGTAGGTCATTCCTACTTTTTATTTTTTAACTTAAAAATCATTTCAATTTAACTTTTTTATTTTTGACTTAAAGCTATTTTTTTAAGCTAAATTAAACGGGCCCTAAGTTAGATATATTATTATTGTTGTTATTGCCTTATATTTCTATATGGAAATGGCAAATGAACCACTTGAAAAAACAAAAGTTGGAAGACGTAAAAAGCCGTGGGGTGGCCATTTGCTTTCCTCGTGAGCCTGTGACATACTTTCTTCGGCGTAGATAATATACTTTAATATTCTTGGATTTTTGTTTGATATTTTTTTAGCATACTTTATAACCTTGGATTTTTGTTTGATATTTTTTTAAGATACTTTTACGAGTTAATATTTCTTCCCTTCGTTTAGTTTATTTTATTTTAATTCATGAAAAAACAGTGACAACTACTTATCTTTAATAAAAATTCCCCAGTCCAATACCAACAGCAGGGAAACAAATAAAAAGAGCAGCAGTTCGTAACGTAAGCGGTGAGCGCAGAAGCTACTTTCCCAACGTCTTCGCGGATTCCCAATAAAATCAACCCAATTTCTTTCTTCTTAAAAAATAATATTAAAAAATAAATAAAATTATTAAATAAAAAAATATTTGTAATATTTATAGCTAATGATGGTAAAGATAATTTATAGTAGTGGATTATAATAATTCATATTAGTGTGATGACAATTGTAACAATAGAGATGATTGTTGTAGCAGTGACTGATATGATGATAATGGTTGATAGTGACGATTAAAACGATGAAATTGAAGATATGAATAATTGGCAATTTTAATGATGATGTGTTGATGATAGTTGATGTTAGCGTGAGTTGTGATGGTTGAGTAACTATTGACTGCAATGATGATAATAGCCAATAGTGATAATGACTAATAGTACTTGTTGATAATAATGGTGGTTGTTAGTGATCGTTATGATAACAAAAGTGGTTCATGGTGATGATAGGTGGTTGACGATGGTAATGGTTGTGATGTCAAAGATGATTAGTGATGGTGTTTGATGATTGTTGATAGAGTGGTGGTGAAAACTGTTGACACAAAATTCTTTCGGCTCTTTGAGTGCTCTAAATCACTCAACACAATGTCCTTGTCCCCTTCTTCGTTTAAGAGTTAATGAAAGTATGCTTGTCATCTCCGTCTTGTAAGTGCCTCTTCCACTAATACTTTTTTTGTCTCATCTTTGATACACTTCACTTAACCTAGTCCCGAGCCTCTTTCTTGCTCTATCAAATTTGTACAACTTTTTATCTTCACCTTTGTCCCTTAATTTGACATAAAAATGTTTGAAAAACTGTTGTTTTTGTTGTCATACTTGCTAACTTTGCCTTTTTTTTCATTGTCCTATTCCTTTATGTATTACTCTACTTTTCCTCCACGTTTTTATTTTCCACTTGTCTTAAACTTCTCCATTTCACCACTAATCCTTTTAATTACTATTAAAGTTATTTTTCAAAACTCTTAGCTCCACACTAGTTGCTTCCTAATGCAACTAACTAGTCCATTCCACATGTTGTTCACATTTTCAATATTTCCTTAGCCCCACAGTCGTTAACCTTTCTCCCATCTCCCAAGCTCGAGAGTAACTATCATAATTTTGTAAGCAATGTTTTAAATGCTAAAAAGTTTCCCCAGCAAATTAAACTGAATTAAAGATCTTTAGTTTATGAATTTTGAATCTAATTATTTTTGAAATTTGAATAAAATAGTTATATGTCTAAATATAAATATTAAATTATTGAGTAAAAGTTTCCAGGTTCTACAAATTCATAAGTCAAAACTATTTTGTATGGATTGTGGTGGGTGGGTGGGTGGATTTCATTTTATTACTCATATAGTTCTAGTTTGTGTGACTATATTTTTTTAGTTTTATTTAAGAAAAGAAACTCCTTTTTCAATTTTAAATATAATTTAATGGTCAAAAGTCACATGAAATAAAATGGAGTAGAGTTGGTGGCTCTTTTTGGTGGTGGTGGGAGAGGAAACAGTAATGCTAAATGACCAGAAAATTTGGTTAGAAATTTAAAAAGTATATAATTTTTTTTTTTATTTTAAAATAAATTAATTTTTTTCTATTTTTAATTAAAATATATTAAAATTATTCAAAAAGATAAAATAACATGAAATATGTTATTTTATCATTCTGACCAAATTCTGATTAATTTTTTTTGGCGGAAATAATTTTTCTGAGAGGAAATTGGTTAAGAACCTTGGGAAAAGGCCAATCATGAATTTGTCATGACTTGAAACTACCACAAACCTTTTTTCACCACTTTTTAAATGTTTTTATTTCTCAATACTCATTTATTTATGACAATAATGATAATTGGTTGTGACCCAACCTTCTCCATTTGCCACTAGTTTTCTGTATTATTACTTGGACAATTGGGAACGTCATTTTTTTTTCTCTCAAATTTGGCAAATATCGGTAACGCCTTGATGGCTAATTTCATGCCTTATTTTCTTTTCCATTTTCCTTATCCCACTATCATGAGTCTGCAATATTCCACGTTCATGCAATCTGTCACCTTAAAAATTCATTTTTTTTATTCATTACAAATATTACTTTAATTATATAATTTTTATATAAGAATTCATAAATATATAACACATGAAATAAATATAAAACATAAAAAAAAAACTTATAAGTCTAAATTTGTTTATTTAAATTATAACGGGTCAAACAATAATAACAAACTCAACAAATTTAATTTTGTTTATGTAAACTATAACGGGTCAATAACAAACTCAACATAATCAAATAAGTTTAATTTTGTTTATTCAAATAATGGTGGGTTAAAAAACAAATAACAAACTCAGCGTAATCACAATAAGTTTATTTTTTCAAAATTTAAGGGTCAATAACATTAATAACAAACTCGATGTAATCACAATAAATTTAATTTTGTTTATTTAAACTATAACGGAACAACGACAATAACAAACTCAGCATAATCCAACAAATAAAATCTAGGATAAATTGTACACAAATTTTATCCCTATTTTTAAAAGATAAAAAAATTATTTATGACATAACAAATTATACTATTAGATAATTTATCTCGTCTCCTGAAATTTTAAAAAGGGAATAAATAGGAAAACACAAAATATGTTGAGAACATCACACTACTATGAGGGCTTAAAAGTTTATCGGGTTTACATCAATCTAATAAATACAAAACATATGTTTCTATTTATATTTTTAGAGCTAAATCATAATTAATTAGACATATGTTAATCTTAATTTTTTACTTAACTATGATAGAATAACATGGTTTGATGTAAACAACAAATGCTAGTGCAATTTTTTCTTGTCACGAAACAACGTTTAATTTCGTCAGTGTACGAAGGTGAAGAAGAGCCCGCATTCGGCCTATATTCTGTGTTTAGATAATTTAATCACAGTTCACACTTGCCTTTTCTCTTGAATGATGATTTTTTTTTTCCGAAACAGATCCCTTTTTATTATTGCATCAATGAAATACATAGTTTAAACATATCTTTTGCATCCTGGATAATCCAACTTGGGAAAAACTTCTCCCAAAAGATTTCATTCAACAAAGAGATAGAGTATCTAGCTAAGCTATCAGCTATTTTGTTCACATTCAACATAATTGAACATGCTTGAAAGCTTCCAAATGTCTTCACACTTGCCTTTTCTCTTGAATGATGATTAATAAGCTTAAAACTTGTTTTTTTTTCCTAATACAAATGCCTAATCTTTAAAATGCCCTAAACAAGCTTTGAGATCAAAGGGGAAGTATAAACTTCTAGTGATGTAAGTTCAGATATACCTCGGCCCAGAAAATCGCAAACACCAACAATAATTACGCCTCAATCCCAAACGAGCAAAGAAAAAGAAGACTAGAGAAATTAGAATGTGTAATGATGTAAAATCCCTTTCTTCTGCATTGGTTTATTCTCAAGTATAACAGAAAATTTCTTGTACAAACAGTGAAGGCAAACCAAATACTGTGTGTATTTCGACTTCTACATTTTCTTGCTCGTTCCTATGTAACTCCGGTAGGCAGTTACGCTAATCTAGACTAAACACACACAACGATTCTGAATTCGTCACCGCTCGTAGAATTTTTATTTGGGAAGTGAGCAAGGACTCTCATTTGAAGGGAACACAAGGGATTTTTTGAGGAATTGTTTTTGCTGGTCATCAGCAAAACAAAGAACAGAATCAATACATAGTTCAAGAGCGGAAGAGGGTGGAACAGGTACAAAATCCTGCAGCTTTGCATATTCTGAAATCAAGTGATACATGTAATCATAAATACGATCGATACTCAAACTCTCCATGAAGTCTTGTCCTGCTTTTCCAATCGCTTCAGCCTATTCAACAAAAATAATTCAAGTTAAAAAGTATAAAGACATTGCTAAATGAAAACAACAGTAAATTTAAGAGAGAATCTTGAATCAAATCTATTAGTATACAACAACAACAACAACAACATAGCCAGTGAAATCTCACAAGTAGAGTCTAAAAAAGGTAGAATGTATGTAAACCTTATCCCTAGGCCCTATCTGGCCTATCTCATGGAGGTAGAAAGACTATTTCTAAAGGACAAACGTACTAGTAAAACAACATAATGTTGGGGGTAAACATACCTCTAATGGATTTGCATTACCCCAATCAACTGCATCTTTTATAGAAGAGCATAAATCAAATGGAGGAAGTGGCCAGTAATTTTTCTTCGGAATCAGACCGCGACTAAAGAAATCCTGATACTGTGGGGTGATTATCAGGGGAAGAGAACCACATGCCAGAATATACTTCAAGCTCACTGACCATGCATATCCTTCTGCATAAATCTTGTACCTGCATTATTAAGAACACAATTTAACATAACGAATGCACTTTTTTCTGTGTCAGACGATAGAAAATTAATATGATCCCTACATTAGGATGTGAACTCAAGAGTGTTGCAAACCTCACCTATGATTACATTGTTTTGATAGTTTGGACTTCTTGAATCCGACCTTTGCTTCTTCTGTCCAATTCTATATCCACAATTTTGAAGATAAAAGCAACTCAAATTACCAAAAAGAAAGAACAAAACAAAATTATGTACACAACTAGTTACATACAGAAACTAAAAAAAGGAGATTCTGATCATTCAAATGTGTAAGTCATGAACCTGCCGCATAATTTGTGCTCTCCACATTTGAGTGTCATTGCAATTAAGCAACTCTAAGCGAATAGGAGAAACTACGTCTGGGTTCCCTTTCCAGTATGCTACTGGTATCTTGCTTGTCCAACTTCGAGAGTTTGAACCTTCTTTGATGCTTTTAAATTCTTCATTCCATGGTCTTATGTTTATTTCAGACCTGAAAATATAAACCAGCAAAGACGAAATGTGCATGATCAGCCAAAGAATGACACACAAATCTTACGAAATAAGATATGTCTTACTTTCGAGGTAACTAATTCCACTTATTATGAACAATGGCTTCTAGTTCTACTGCAAATTTAGTGTATCGAACTTATACTCTTGGATGGATTTAAGTTCTATGACTATGAAAACATTTTTACGCAATTATATCACTTATAAGGTAATTGTAAGTAATGTCGATAAAAACATTACTAACATGCTATATACAGATTAACAAACTCAATCAGTCAACCATATAGCTTCTTATAACATTTTTACATTCTATACTCATATCCTTCTGTGCATTCTTCGCTTATTGAGAGTCAATTTGACTAATTTTTGAAGCAAAATTAGATTAGCTCAATGTAAATATTTAAAATCTATACGAAAAGTACTATAAGTTGTACTATTTCTTATCAGTGCCAACATGATGCAAGTTCACATAACTTGAATCTCAAGGAATACCAAATAGTAAACAACCTTAGTTTGCATTTGGATAAATTGAAGGAATGTTCAGGTACTTACCAGCCCCAGAAAGACCAATCTGGAAAAGGTATATCATAATGGTTCAGTGTGGTACAGTATCGAAACAGAGGCAAAGGCATTGAAGAATACTCCGTTCGATTTATGATAGGCTTATCCATGCAATCAAACATTAAATCAACATCTGGTACTTTTCCAGGATATTTCCTGAGTAGCTGCAATATTCCCCAAATTGTGAACATAGCTCTACTCTGCACACAAGCATAGTAAAAATCTACAAATAATTTTCCACCAACAATTACAACTCTAAAAGCTGCATTCTTCTGAGCTTCAATTACATGGTTTATAGAAATCCTAGACTTGGCCCATGGCTCGAGATCATAACGTATGCTCTTGAAGAAATCAGGGCACTTGTGGGATTCAGATTGAGGTTTGGTGCTTCGAGGAATATTCGTGACATGACTATTGCTACTACAAGTAAGATAAGAGCATTGTATGATTGTGGAAGCCTTTGAATAAGTGGATTCTTCATCGAAGGATTTAGCAGGAAATACATGCCATGGCGTTGGTTCTAAGTTGTGACCAACAATTGTTTTTGTCTGAGAAACTAAGTTGTCCACCTATCATCCAGAAAAATAATAAACCAAAATGAATCTAAGAATGTCATCAATAATATAGAAACTATAGAATGTTCGGAACTAATTCAAAACACCAATAAAGTAAAAGTTCATATAGTCAACCGAGCTACTAAATATTACTTGATCTTATTCTCTTAGCAGTGCCAATAACAGAGAAAAATAAGATTAAGAAAAGATTGAGTGTTCAATGATCTTTGGGATTACAATAAACATGTTATTATTATAGTTATGTAAAAGAGAATATATTTGATAATGCTATGTGAATCTCTGAAAACATGCAAAAACATATCATATAGCTAATCCAATAAAGAAATTTTATATACATAAAAGAAAAATTAGAATCTCTTCAAAACAATTATGTATTTTAAATTAAAATAATGAGTTTGATATTACCTCGAAGACGAGGAGAAGAGCAAGGAAGAGAAAAGCAAAGAAGACAACGTAACGAGGGAGAAAAGATGGCCGACGATTATGTCTTGAAAAAATCCCCATTGAATTGAATTAATTATGAATTGTGTTCCTCTCAAATCAATCTATTCGAGCCCTCGAAAGCAGTATAATTTCATGATCGTTGAATTGCATTGTCGATGATCATATTAATTTTTATAATCAGAAGATGAAATTTGACCTTTCGTGTATTACTTCTTGATCTGCTCTTTTTCCTTTTGTTCTCACTTCTCACACACCACAATTGTTTACTTACCCGCACTCCTCTCCTTTTCTCAATGGTTTGGATGTATCAGGGTTGTTTCTGCTTAAAAAAAAAACCAATATAAAAGAAGAAGAAGAAGTTACTCACTAACATATAATGAAACGAGATGCATTTGTGTACCTAATACGATTTGAACTTCTAAATACAAACATAAAAGAATTTTTCTTTTATTACGCCATTTAATAAATGGATAAATATGCCTTTAATATGGTTTTACCTGACATCTATGCCTTCCAACTTTGGATATGCATAAATAAACACTTAAACTTGTATAAAAATTGAATTAATAGACACACTCGTCTTACATGATATAATACACGTAAGACATTAAGTAGGATACCATGTAGGATGCAAACTGTCACATAAGGACATGATGCCATGTAGAATACAAATTGCCATGTAGGATATAAGATGTCGAGTAGAATGACTGTGTCTATGAATAAGTTAAATGCCTATTTGTGTATATCCCAATAGAAGGGCATATATGTCAAATAAAGTAAAATTAAATGACACATTTATGTATTATGTCTTTTAACAAAATGACTGTCCACAAGCAATTCAAGATTTCTAACTTGATTTATTTGATTTTTTTTTTTACGATGGATTCAAATATAATATTTATTAACAGAATTTTGAATTTTATTTAAAAGAAAAAAAATGAAAGACCAATTCATATGAATGAAAAAATGTGCACATGTTTCCAAAATATATTAATCAACAGAACTAAAAAACTTGGAAAATAAATCCTTTAATGAAGTAGGTTTTCCACAGATGAGCTGGGCTTGACGCAGTATTATATGGGCTTTATTTAGCAAAACTCATCGTAATAAATTGGGCCCAGAATTATTCAAGAGCCCAATTGCATCATCTACAAACACGTCACCAGGTCAACGTGGCTTTCTTCCATTGGCTACTGCCATAGATCTTCTGTTTACTCCGTACTTCCAATAAATTACTCTTCGACAGTGAACATTCATCGAGTCTTCAACTCTCACTCCCAACTTCAACAACGATTCTCTCACCGGAGATACAAGCAAGTATGGCGGCGACGAGATTTCAACCGTCCGTTTTTCTCCTCTGCAGTTTGGCCGTGATCGGAACCCTAGCTCTTTCTCAGGTAATCAATTTTGTGAATCATTTTCCTGTTGATAATCTTATCTTCGGCTTTACGCAGTTTAGGATTTAGTTTTCCTTTTGTGATCCTCATCGTATGTACAAATTGAAAGATTATAAAGCACTGTTTCGGCTAGTTTAGGATCGATCTGTAATTAACATTAATTGAGTGTTATTCATGTTAAGAATAAGCAATTTCGGCGTGATCCAAACTGCTGTTGGATCGATTTGTATGAATCCTCATTTTGCGTTTAGATCGTAATCTTCTGTCGCTTGCTTGATAGACTGCAGTAACTGAAAGACAGCTGATTCAGTACGGAGGCTGTTTCTGTATTGATTATTCTAGAGTCTATGGATCCATTTTTGGAATATAATCTGGTATATTCATATAAGAAGTACTGGATCATACAGAGGAACAATAGATTTCTTTGTTGCTAGTCTTCTACACATACACATGGTTGGGCTCCGGATGCAGTGATGGATGCTTTTCCAAAAGTTTTACAACAGCTGTATTATATTTTTGGACAATAAACATAGTATTATTTTACTTGCAGCTCTGTAAATGAGCTGACAGTATGGAACAAAGCTGGACTCCACTAGTTAAATTCTGATTGAACTCATTGATTTGGTGAACGAGCTGAGCACGAGCTCAATTACTAAATCAGCTGATCTCGCCCAGCTTGGTTCTGCTTGTGTACTGTTAAGAACAAACTTATTTTGATTTTTAAATTTTGTTTTGTTTCTTTGCTTATAAGTTTTCTTGAATGCTGCTCTGGCTCCACTATTGCTGATCTTTAGCCTCCATTATGTTTGATCTTTCCTCCGTTTTCTCCCATTGTAGTAGACTTCTGTTGGCAGGAAGTGAGAAACACAACCTCAGTCCATTTCAGTAACTATCATTTCCCTCTTCTTTTCTGTTTACGTGGAGCAATTGGCGTTCAAGAGTTCAGAGAAAATGAACATTTCCTTTTTCTTCAGCTGAATCAAACTTCTTTTAAAAATTTCTGTTGGTTCTTTGAATAATTGGCAAACCTGTGAAACATGCACTAAGTGAAAGTTGTTGATTTCATCAGAAATTTTTTTCACTTGAATAAGCTTGTGTTTGAGAAATTGTAAGAATTCATGTTGTCAAGTCGAATGTAGCTTGAGCTATGCAAGAATTTTACAAGCCAAGTTCCAGCATACCTTCGAGCTCATGTGATAACAAGCTTAGCTTGAACATGCAAAGCTTGTTAACACCTTTACACGCAACTATTCGGTTAATGATTGCATCGGCTTAAATGTAGATTGTAGATAGAGTACTAGATTAGACATAGGTTGCTAAACAGACTACTGATTTATAGGCTCCACAATGTCATAAAATAACAAGCTCTTCTCAAGTTTACTGCTGAAATCATTTTGTGACAATATTCATTTTCCTTTCAGTCTAAAATGCACTAATGACTTGAACATCTCAAAAGGTGATATACGTACTTTCTTGCCTGGTTTATGTGGGGTCATCTATGTGTGTGCATCTTCATTTTACTTTTTATGTTTGTGATGGATAGAGTGAGAGTTGTGCTACTATTAACTTGAAAGTATTATCTGCAGGCCAAATCCCAGGAAAATCTGAAAGAAGTAACTCACAAAGTTTACTTTGATGTTGAGATAGATGGTAAACCTGCCGGTATGCTCCTTCCCTTCATTTCACTATATTTTTTTCCTTTATTTATATGGATGCTTGATTTAATGGAATGCTATTTTACCTGATAACAATTATTTGCAACTGAAGAAAGATGATTGCCAAACAATCTAAGATATGCAAATAAAATAAACCGTTATGTACTACAACACAGCTATGCAGATATTTATAGTTTCACTTTATCACTAGCAAATATCTATACATAAACAGTAAATTAAGTAAAATAAAAGAATAATATAGACACGTATTTTGGGTATGTTGTTGCAATATAAACAAGTATTCTTGATATGTTGTTATTTGTTATTATATGAATATCATGTCCTCTTATATATGTCATTCACAACATTTAGGAATCCACCTTTTTCTCTTAAAAGTTGTAATCATTGATAATTCTTCTGGGCAATGTTTTTGTGTAGATTCTCATTATCTAATTCGCTCCGTTGCATTATTTTCCTTGGATTAGTTTTCAAGTATTTACTTTCTTTCAGGTCGTGTTGTTATGGGTCTCTTTGGTAAAACAGTTCCTAAAACAGCAGGTATGGTTACATATATGAAGGAGAGCTTGTAGATTTTACCATTACTATTCTAGTTGTTCACTATCTTTCTATTTTCTTGCAGAGAACTTCAGAGCATTGTGCACAGGTGCTTCTACCAGACTTTCATATTTATTCTCATGCATTAGATGCTTTGGTCGATTCGCTGCTTAAGCTCACCTGTATTTATATTCTTTTCCCCCCTAGACTTGCTTAAGCAAGTAGTTTTTTTCTCTTAGCTGGCTGGTAATTCAAAAAGAATTTATTGGTCTATCTGAAGTATGGAGAATGGCTTAATAGTGACTGCATTTGCTTTGTTACCTTCACATTCATGATCTTTTTTTTCTCTTTCTGTGGTAAATACATTGCAGGGGAAAAGGGAGTTGGAAAGAGTGGCAAGCCTCTTCATTTCAAGGGGAGCAAATTCCATCGAATAATCCCCAGCTTCATGATTCAAGGTGGTGATTTCACCCTTGGTGATGGGCGTGGAGGGGAATCTATTTATGGTGAAAAGTTTGCAGATGAAAATTTCAAGATCAAGCACACTGGACCTGGTAGGATTTTCTCCTTGTGTTGAAGTGACCCATTATTCTCCGTTTTCATGCATGCATGTAAACCTGTTTCTTACATAATTTCCAGGGCTATTGTCAATGGCAAATGCTGGTTCTGACACCAATGGTTCACAATTCTTCATCACAACTGTCACAACTACCTGGTAAGTCCAAGTCTCTTGAAAAACCATATTCACATAACTTTCACCATTCAAAAAAATATTCACTATTAAGAATCTGGAGTTTTATGTACCAGTGTTGTGTTATCTAATCTCGAATGTTTATTGATGTTTGTTTTGCATCATTTAACCCTAGCTGTTTGTGATTTACAACTTCTGATTAGATATAACCTTGTAGGCACTTCTGATTTTTGATTATTTGTAGGTTGGATGGTCGACACGTGGTCTTTGGAAAGGTGTTGTCTGGAATGGATGTCGTTTACAAGATGGAAGCTGAAGGAAGACAAAGTGGTACACCTAAAAGCACAGTTACCATTGCAGACAGCGGTGAACTTCCTCTGTAATAGGTTCTGATATGTGTTCTCCACAATAATCTAAGGTCGTTTTAGCTGCCAATTAAAGTGGTGGACAGTGTTTCTAACTTTTTATCAACCCACGGTTTGTCGTGATATATTATTAGCACTGAAAGGGGGAAATTGGGTGAAGGAATGAACAGGATACAGGCCGAGTGACAGTGGCTCACGTTCAATTTATGTCATCAATATGTAGTTAATGACTACTTTTCCTTATTAGTATCTATTAGCTCATGTTTCTCATACCTTGCTTCCCCATTAGTAGAAATCAATGCACGTTCATTGTAGCTAAGGTTAAAAAACAGACCAGACATCGAAAGAATATTTGGATTGACATCCACAAGAGTATATTGATATCCCAAATTTCTGTCGTAAAATATTATATACTACTCTTTATGTTCTACGAGTCTAGCTACTCTGCTAATTTGTCGCCCATAGTGTAATTACACCTTTTTCACGAAAATTTTTATTTTGTACGAGGCATAGATATTACATGGCAGACAATAGTTGTATGAGGATCCTCTCATTTTTTGCCAAGTGGGGTTTGGGTCCCACTCACAGAAAATGTTCTAAAATCTCTCTCTCCTATTTCGTATCTTTTTTTTTCCTTCTTGAATTTTTT
The DNA here is from genome assembly GCA_036250505.1 of Solanum acaule. Lineage (NCBI taxonomy): Eukaryota > Viridiplantae > Streptophyta > Magnoliopsida > Solanales > Solanaceae > Solanum > Solanum acaule. The sequence continues at coordinate 6,758 of JAJOOR010005008.1, read as the reverse complement.
TAAAAATATATATTTATTCATCAAAAGTTGAAACTTACTACTTTTAGTAGGATTGCTCGTGATTTAGTTTGGATTATTTTTTAATTAAACGGAAATTAAATTAATTAATTTGATTTTTCAAATGTTGAAATCAAGTCAATTTTTCAACCTTTTTTTTTTCCTATTTGTTTTTTTTTTGGACTTCTAGAAATATATAATAACATAAAATTTTGGTCAAGTTATATATAGGATCCTTCAAAAAAAAACTTATGCATTATCTAAGAACTTAATCATTTCTAAGAAACATGATAAATTATTTCTAAGGATTTTACTAATTTTTTTTTACAAAAAGCTAAAGATTTAGCGACAATAATCGATACCAGAATGTCTTGTAAATATTTGATTTAAACAAAAATAGTCAATTAAATAAATACGAGTTATTTTGAACATAAAAATGTACTCTTGACATTATCAAAATAAAAATATAAATTAAACAACGAAGTAAATGCAAAGAATTTGATTATCATTAAGAGAAACACATGAATCGACAAAGAGAACAAAAAACAATATTATAATAATTTTTTTAATTTTAAAGAAGGCTATATATATATATATAGAGAGAGAGAGAAAATTTATTGGTAAAATAATAAAAAGAAAAAATATCTTTTTATAAATGAACACAAAAATGAATTATTGTCTAAAAACACGTACATCTACATAGGATGAAAAAAGAAAGTAAGAAGAAAAAGTTTGAAATTAATGAGAAAAAAGTAAGAAGACGAAAGAAAATGAAATATATAAGGCATGGGTCCCACATAAGTACATTTGACAGATAAAAAATTCCTCATACAACTGACAATGGGAGAAAGGGAGAGAGATTTTAGAATATTTTCTGTGAGTGGGACCCAAACCCCACTTGGCAAAAACTGAGAGGATCCTCATACAACTATTGTCTGCCATGTAATATCTATGCCTCGTACAAAATAAAATTTTTCCCTTTTTCACTGCTGCCATAAGCTAGCTTGTTCAATAGGTACTTGTTTTTCATTTCTCAAAGAACGTTCTATTTGAAAGAGCACTAGAAATGCTTCTAGTCATCTTATAACATTTTTATGCAAAATTTCTTTAATAATTACATCGTTTTAAAATATATTCATCCACAAAGTACTAGAAATGTAATATTTTGGGAAGAATTATCAACGGAAATAATATAGATTAGGGGCATTCGTCTTCCCAGTGGCGGGTGATATCACATTCATCTTCATTATTTTTCTTGGGGAAATTTTGATATTTGTACCATTTATTAGACCCACCTTCTTGGCTTGCCAGGCATTTTGAAATTACATCAACCATCCGAAAAGAATTTTATACTGCATTTAAAACCTTGTTTCTTTAAATTGAGCATATCATATGAAAATTGTATCTGTTGCAAACACTTCTATCTCCAAACTCCAAACCGTCTCCCTCCTTGCGTTGTGCATAAATCACAAATAAAGTATCACAAGAAAAATACCAAGGACGAAAGCCAACAGAAGACAGAGGAGAAGATGAACAGAAACATAACATTAGATGATCAGAAATGCCTGAATACATCAAAGTCACTCAACTTTTTATTTTATTTATGAAACTACAATATTCAATCAAAACTACAATATGCAGTTCAAAGATACAATAATCAAACCAAAACGACAATATTCAAATAAAAACTACACTATACAATTCAATACCACAATATATTTAAATAAAAAGCTAAAGTCCCACACCAGATACCATTCAAGAAACAAGATCCGAGTTGAAGCTATAATGAAGGAAGCATAGCTCCACACAAGACATTGTATATAACATACAGTTCATAATTGCGAAGAAGCCGCTGCTACATTATGTAAGTGGTTTTCTCAGTCATCAGCCAGAGGTAATGGACAATGAATTATTGGTCCACTGATCATCTTAAACACTGGATTACACTAAGGAACAACAATTCCACAGCCATCAGCACAAACAATTCAGTGAGATGAAACTGTCTATTTCAAATGCAGAAGCAACTCACAACAGTAATAGAATATACTGTGAGGACAAGATACAACATTTGAAGCACAAGATATGAGACAGTGTTTGTGGGGAAAACATAGATATGCCAGTGGATTCAAGTGAAGATCAAAATGCCACTCAAAAGCAAGATGCGAAGGACCTCTATCCTTACATTTAACGACAACAATAAGTAAAATCACAAAAGGGCCTTGGCTGCGTTGTTCTTATCTGAAATATCCTAAAACTACTTTTCCAAACCAAATCCTTACCTCAAAAAGAGCGAGCAACATCACCTAAAATTTCCCAGGTGAAGTAAAGATAGTATATAATTTGCATGAATGAAACAAGCTTAAACATGCAGTAAATTAAAAAGCTTCAGCTTCACTGCAAACATATATTATAGATATATGAGAGATGTCTTCCTAACTTTATACGACTGATATAAGTACCAAATGGACTTGATAGCGAAAATCATAAATGGATGAAAGGAGCCACCTCCCTACTGAGGCACTACAGTGTAAAACAAGGCACAAGTTATACCATGTAATGAACTCTACAAGGTTGTACGCTCAGTGGAGCCCAGTACAATTATACCTACGACCAAAATACTGTACACAAGGCTTAATGAAGATCAAATTCACACCTTATCTCAATGATAATGAAGTAGCAAGGTTTCTTCTACGTTTTAAAGAAATATGTGTGTGTTTACTACTTTTATTTGGCATTTGCTTGGAAATATTGAAAATGTACAGCCTACACGCATACAAAAGCCTACACAAGTCCACTGTCTGGATGAATGAATAGTCACACTTAAATCATAAGTTGACAACAAAACTTTAGTAAGAATTAGAACCACTAAAGTGGCCAAAGCAAGAGATTCTTGGAAAAATTTGCATGACATATATTCCAAAAAAGTTGATTTGTATTTTTAATCATGAATGGATCCTCCAATGCAGCATGCAACACTGAGGAAATCTTATCACACAGGCACAATTGTCCTGTATACCAGTCATCTGTCAGACATGCCTAATGTAATTAGGATAACCTCATTGTACATAAATTCCTCAAAATGTCAAGCCCAGATGATCATCTTCAGAAGAAAATAGAGATAATGCAAAATCAATGGAATAATGAAGCAACTTTGACAATAATCAATGGCAGATAAAGGTTCATATTCAGAAGCAAATAAAGATCATAATTCAAAAGTAATTGAAAAGTTAAGCAACTTTGACAATAACAACCGATGACAATAACAACTTTGACATAACTCAGCACAGTCATGCAAAAGTGAGTGACAAAACATAGAGAATAAACTGCTAGCACTCGCTCGAAGATCAAAATCCAAGAAGTAAGAACTTTGATTAGCTATTGCAGTTGAAATAAACATGTCAAGGCCTCTGATCAGCTAAGAGGATCATTTGACTGGAAGATAAAATAGAAAATGACACCAATGATGGGAGATTGAAGAGGATAAAACAGAGGAAATAACATGTTTAAACTGCATAAATACCTCAATCACCTTTCCATAAATAAGCTAAGAGGAGCATTTGAAGCTTCAGGAGAATAAATCCCGAAAACAGAGGAAATACTATGTGTAAATGACATAAATACCTCAAACACAATCACGTTTGCGGGACATCACTCATCAGTGAATGCAGACAAAATCAGCCTCGCAAATCAGCAATCAATCAACGAATCATTCCTTTACCAAACACAAAAACAACAACAACAACAACATACCCAGTGAAATCCCACAAAGTGGGGTCTGGGGAGGGTAAAGTGTACGCAGACCTTACCACTACCTCGTGGAGGTAGAGAGGCTGTTTCCGGTTACCAAACACAAAAAGATAGACAATAATCACATTCGTTAATTACCATCGATATCACAAGAATTCTTAATCTAAAACAGCACAGTATTTTATTCATCTTATTTCGTCCACAAACAACAAGCATCAAAATACTGATTCAACACAGAGAACTCTAATTTGTTGAGAATAAAACATATGATGACTGGCATAAACTAGCTAGAGTATATACAGTAATAAAAACCTAAAATTTATAATTAGGATAGAAGATGATATTACTAGATTTCGATTCACCAAACGAGTTGACTCAGGATTCGGCGGTGTCCACGTTATCATCGCGATTCTTAGATTCAAACAAAGCAAGTTCCCGTCGCCGATGAACGATGTTGCAGAAATCTACGGAGAGATCAGAGTACAGGCGAGAAACTTTGGAGATATTACTATTTATATCTCGAATAAGAGCGACGTTCTTCACCAGATTATCTCGAAGCTTCGATTGATGATTTTCGTTCACCTGTTGAATCAGAGCTCGGTTCTGATCCAGAACTGACTGTACCTCCCGGAAACACTTGGTAATCGTTTCCCAAGCCTCGGTGTCATACTCTTCCTCTTCTTCGCCGTCGACGTCATTTAAACCGTTGAATTCGCCGCCGTTCAACGGGTGGTGACTGAGATTAGAAAGCTCCTTTAGGGCTTGCAAGGTATCGTCCATGATCGGAACCACCCCGTTCAGGTATCGTCAACCAATAATTCCCCCGCTCTTTTTGTTTGTTTTTTTGGGAGCGAAATGATATGTATCATCTTCGTATTGTAATTCGAGTACCACGCTCGTGACTCGTGAGTAATTTATATCTTGACAAATGCACCTTTTGGGTCCCACGATAATAATAATTCCACACACCGTTTCGTCTTCTTACGATTGAGATACTCACTTTTTAGTTGGTGTCAAAAAAAATAACATATTTTTATATTACGTAATAATTTAATTATAAAATATTTATTTTATATTTAATGAAAATATTTACAATCACACAAATTTCTATCATTTATTTTGGACAATAATTTTTTTTAAAAATTTTTCTTTTTTAAACTTTGTATCGAATCAAACTACCTCTCATCAAATTAGACGAAAGGAGTAAAAAAGAGGTGCGAGGATCTGTGAGGAGGTGGCTGAAGAAGAGTGAGACCAAAAAAGAGGTGCGAGGATGTGTCAGTGACGAGGTGGCTAAAGAAGAGACCAGTCAAGCGTTTGTCATATTTCTAATGGAAAAAGCTCAAAAATACCCCTAAACTATCGGAAATAGCTTAAATTTACCCTTAAACTATATTCCAGCTCAAAACTACCCTTCCCGTCAAAGTATTGAGTCACACTTACCCTTCTAGTTAACAAAAGTATGTTAAGTGCCACATGTACGCCATATGGACACCACATGGACGCCACATAAGCACCAAACATTTCCACTTCCACGTAGACTAATAAGATCCCTATTATCTAATTGTCCCCTCAATACGATTTCCCCCATTTCCCCTCATTTTTCCCTTAATTACATTGTTACTTGTAATTAATATTAAAAAAACTATAGTGAAAGATGAATTTTTTCCTCCAGAAACTGCTGTGAAAGTACACAAATGAGGCTGCATACGATAAGTTGAAAGCCAGTTGAGTCTCTTTTGGAAAAGCAAGTGTTTCTCCTGGTGCTAAAGAAGCACCAGTTTCCAGAGTTAGCTTCGCAGTTTGGTACTCTTCAAGCTTACCAATTACATTATGAAATTGTTTCTTACCAATAAGGGGAAATGAGTGAAATAGTATTGAGGGAAAAATTAGATATTAGGGATCTTATTAGTTTACGTGGAAGTGGGAAATGTTTGACGCTTATGTGGCATTCATGTGACGTCCACGTGGCACTTAACGTACTTTTGTTAACTAGAAGAGTAAGTGTGACCCAATACTTTGACGAAAGGGTAGTTTTGAGCCGAAATATAGTTTAAGGGTAAATCTGAGCTATATATATATATGTGTTTGCTACATTTGTTTTGTATATTTATTATTTATCGTCTCCTTTTCTTTCTTACCTTCTTGCATTTTATTCTTTTCGGACCCATTATGTGAAAAGTTGAATTAAAGAGTTGTCCTAAAGAATTAGAATTTTTTTTAAAAAAACAAACTAAAAACAAAGACAAACAAATTGAAAAGGAGGGGTAATATTTATTTTATCTTTCGCTTGAGCGTTATGGCTTCTTCATATAGATCTTAGGAGTGTTCTAATTCAGCAAATTCAAGTTCTTCCTCCATTTTTTACTGAGCATCACAATTTATGTACTCTTAAGAGAAAAACTAAATAATCTGCGCCTCATTTTGTTAAAGCTAATTCTGCAAGTACAAGAAAACTTAAAAACTAATGCCCAGTAGAGAGAATATCATGCTTGAACTCTCTTTATTCAGAACTAACAACTCTAACCAAACATTCAAGAGCATGGAACAACCTCACACTCGTTATTCAAGGTTTACTATCAACTGATTTAATCGGTTCTTCACAGACAGGGTTAAGTGGTAATCTCCGATGACCATTGCAGGCGGGCTGTTCCAATGCTCCAGGGGAACTATGCAAGTCCCATTTACATTCTTTGATAGGGTATGCTGGTACCACTTTGGCGGCACTGAGAGCTGCTAGGAATTCTTCATGATCTAATGGCTTCAATCTCTTTGGTTCGTCTTCATGTTTCTCATGGGACCCAAAATGTTGCAAACTTCTTTTCAGCACCTCATCCTTCACTTTCTGGAGAAAGATTAAGAACTAAATTAGCAAAAACTTGGCATTCAAAGAACAGGCGATATTCGCATAAGCATGAGCAACTCAAATAATAAAATCACAGTCAGTTGTGTTTACATGGTAATTGAACTTGCTTTGAGGAACTGCCTTTGTGAGAGGATCAACAACATGCTGA
>JAJOOR010005007.1:0-10861 GCA_036250505.1 Solanum acaule | reverse complement strand
GTATATATGAGCCACTTTCATAACAAGGGGCATATCAGCTCCAAATGACAAAGTTGAGGGGTATATCAGGCCCTTTTCCCTATATTATATCTGTTTTAATTTGTCTAAATTCTATTGATTCACTCATTTTGACTCCCTTAGTTTTGTGTTTGTAAGACTTTAAAAAATAAATGCATTTAATGATTGAAGAAAAAAAGTTTTCTGATATAAAAAGAAACATTGTTCTAAAGATAATTTTTTTTTTTTTAGGAAAACTGTTTATTAGGCTAAACAAAAACGTAGGTTTATGTCTTCAATTTAAATATTTAAACATAAGAATATAAGATGAATATAATAGGTAAATTGTGCTAAATATTTTTTTCTTCAATAAATTGAAGATTACTTTTTTTTTTATTAATATAATATAATTTTTACCTTTAGAAATTAAATAGATACATGAATATCTGTCCTCTAAAATTGCACTTGCCAAAATTGAAAGAATAGAATAAAATCCAAAATAATTAATATTACTATTCCAAATCAAGATTTTGACAAGTAGACTAAACTAGAATATTTTTTTTTTATATAACTTTAGAACCCCTTTTGCCTTTTCCATATACCTTTTTCTACCTCAATATGGCTATTTCCTTTATCAAAATCTTCTTGTTGTTATTAATCATATCTCCTCTTGACCTTTCAATAGCTAAAGTTTGTCTTACTACAGATCTTCAGGTACACATTATCAACAAACTTCCTGATCAGAATTTATTACCATTGCAAATTCATTGCAAGTCGGGAAATGATGAACTTGGAATTCATAATCTTGCTATAGATGAGGACTATAATTGGCGATTTTGCGAGGTATTTAAAGAAAATACTTTATATTTTTGTCGATTTTGATGGGGTATAAAATATAAAAGAGTTGATGTGTTTAATGATGCTTATGCATGTCTCGATTGTCTCACAGTACCAAATATTCTTAATTATTGTAAATGGGAGGTGAGATCAGAGGGTTTTTATTTGGAACAATATAATTCTACTACTGATACATATTTTATGACTTATGTATACGAATGACATTAGGGAATTGTAAGAAATAAATAATTATAAAATTGTTGTTTATTATCATTTATCTTTATCTTGCTTGGAGTATCATTTATCATTCTTGTTTATTATTCTATCATTTTTAGCATTTTGCACTTTAATTTCTTGTAAAATCATAAAAACTCGATTTTTTTGCAATAATTTCCAAAGGACAAAATCGGAAATCAAATGCAAAAATATGTATCACTGAGATCATTGAGGTACATATTTTCAACAAACTTCCTACTAATCTATCACCATTGGAAATTCATTGCGAGTAGAAGGATGATGACCTTGGAATTCACCCTCCTGTCGTAAATGAAGACTATCATTGGAGATTTTGCGCGGCATTTACCGATAGAACTTTATCTTTTTGTCGATTTTTATGGGGTGACAAATATAGGGTATTTGATGTGTATAGCAGTTCACTTATTATCTTAAAGGTCTCACAATTCCAAATTTTATTGGCTATTGTAAATGGGCAGTAAGATTAGATGGTTTTTATTTGGAACAGTATAATGTTGTTAGTGATACATATTATGTGACTTATATACATGAATGGCAATAGAAAATAGGACCAATGTTTGTGTTATTGTTCAAGTAAAGTGAAAAATAAATAAATAAATAAATAAATAAGATTTTATAACTTCTTTTGTGTTTGACTACAATACTTGGGATATCATTTATCTTTCTTATCTATTATATATTAGGAAAAATTCTTTTATCCAGAAAATTTGACCAGAATTTGATTTTGCCTATGTTATTTTTATTTTTTTTGAACATTTTTATCTTTTTAACTTTAATACCTTTTAATTAAAAAATGAAAAAAAGATCAGTTTATTTTAAAATAAAAAAGATAATTATAAATTTTTAAAATTTTTAGCTAAATTCAGGCCAAATTTTCTGGTCATTTAGCATTACCCTATATATTATTATCCCAATTCTTGATTAGTTAATGGCTTAAGTATAGAATTCTTGATCCAAAACATGTGCAAGGGGTCATAGAATTTAGTGAAAATATGCAAAAAGGATTACTGAATTGCTTTTGTTATCCCTAAAGATAAAAAGTCAAGGAATATTTAATAATAGGAAAAGGGTCAAAAATACTCATGAATTTTGTTTTATTAGTTGATTATGTCCTTACCTTTAAAGTGAAGTTAGTTTTACCCCTGCCGTTGCTAATTTCATCATATATATCTCTCTCATTTTTTCCGTTTCCACAGCCACCATCACCCACTTTCCGGCCAGAGACCAAACCCACTTGAAACCAGTCCACTCCGACGGAAAACAATCCGTAAACCACCTCACAACCAGATGCCAACTATGACGAACTAGACCACCCTTTACTGTCTCTTTTCTCCAGCCAAAATGTCACCAGAAAACATCCAAATCGACCCCACTGGTCGACTTCCCTCAACCCATATTCCTTCTCCAACCAGAAACTCATTCCACTCCAAACACACACATAAAGACCTGAGATCTGTCCATAATATTTTTTGATGAGCAATTGTTTTGATTTCATTCAAAAGTTGTAATCTTTTTCATATATAAGCATCATTGGATTAAGAGAAAATTGAGGGGGGGGGGGGGGGATGTGTGGATCTTTGATAAGTTCGGGCATTTGGTAATAGTGGGTTCTTTTTACATTGCTACACTTTTTGGCGAGAACCCATCTCTTTATATTTATCAAGAACAATAACAAAGTGAAAATCTCACTCTTGATTCCAACCCCATTTCTTCAGATGTGTGCACAAGTTGTTGAGAGAGAAAGAGAAGTTAGGGGTTTGTTGTTGTTTGTTATTTAGTATTGTGGGTCGGGTTTGAGTTAGGGTTAAAATAGATAATTCGATAATTTAAGTTGAAATTGGATTAATTTAAGTTGATTTGGGGCATTCCGTCAAATAAGGGGTATATATGGTGAAATTAGTAACAGTAAGGGCAAAACTAACTTTACTTTAACGGTAAGAGTATAATCAACCAATAAAATAAAATTAAAGAATATTTTTTATCCTTTCCCCTTTAATAATTTCAGACTTGTAGCCAGTAACGCCCACTGGCCTTTATATAGGCTTTATTTTTTTGCTAAGTGCTCCTTAAGCACCAAAGTTACAAGTTTGGTATGTCAAACTTCAAAGTGTGTATCCTAATCTCATCAATGAAAAGCCAGTTTTTGTTTTTTAAAAAAGTGTTTAATTGTGCAGATCTATAGATGGAGGGATAAATATAAAATGAGATCAAGTTAAAAGATTTATTTATATATTATGTCTATTTTAATCTGTCTAAATTCTATTGATTCACTCATTTTGACTCCCTTAGTTTTGTGTTTGTAAGACTTTTAAAAAATAAATTCATTTAATGATTGAAGAAAAAAAAATTTCTGATATAAAAGGAAACATTGTTCATTGTTCTGAAGATAATTTTTTTTTTTTAGGGAAACTGTTTATTAGGCTAAGCAAAAACGTAGGTTTATGTCTTCAATTTAAATACTTAAACATAAGAATATAAGATGAATATAATAGGTAAATTGTGTTAAATATTTTTTTCTTCAATTAATTGAAGATTACTTTTTATTTTTTCATTAATATAATATAATTTTTACCTTTAAAAATTAAATAGATACATGAATATCTGTCCTCTAAAATTGCAGGCAAAATTGAAAGAATAGAATCAAATCCAAAGCAATTAATATTACTATCTCAAATCATGATTTTGACAAGTAGACTAAACTGGAAAATTTATTATTATTATACTTCGTTTGTAAATATTTTTTTTTATATATAACTCTAGAACCCCTTTTACCTTTTTCCATATTTTATTTCTCCCTCAATATGTCTATCTCCTTGATCAACATCTTCTTGGTGTTACTAATAACTCCTCTTGACCTTTCAACTGCTAAAATATGTATCACTACCGTTATGGAGGTACATATTTTCAACAAACTTCCATTTAATTTATTACCATTGCAAATTCATTGTGAGTCGGGAGATGATGACCTTGGACAACACTCTCCTGCGATAGATGAAGACTATCATTGGAGATTTTGCGAGGCATTTATGGGAAATACTTTATATTTTTGTCAATTTCAATGGGGTATAAGATATAAAAAATTTAATGTGTTTAATGATGTGGAATATTGTCTCGATGGTCTAAAATCTCCAAATCGTCTTCACTATTGTAAATGGGAGGTGAGAAATGACGGTTTTTATTTGGAACAATATAATGTTTTTAATGACACATATCATATGACTTTTTTATATGAATGGCATTAGGGAATATGATTAATGTTTGTGTTATTGTTGAAGTAAAAGTGAGAAAAGAAATAAATAAAAAAGATTTCATAAGTTCTTTTGTGTTTGACTACAATACTTTGGAGTAATTTCTAATTCTTTTCTTTTCCGAGGCTTCTTAGAGATTTGTGAGGTAGTTGTTTGTCAACTCAGCAGACCTTCTTATTCCTGTTTATGATCTTGTTCTACTCTAGAAACAATGTCATATGAGACTTGTATTTTTCTTTTGATTCAATTGTAATACTTTAGAGGCTTGTACACGTGACAACCAGATTTTGGGGGTATTTTTGAGTTTATAAATAAATATTTCCGCATTTTATTGTAATGGTTGAGTTTTAGGCTGACTTGTCTTGGTGGGTTAAGACGAGTGCCATCACGTCCATTTTTGGGTCATGACAATCATTTATCTTTCTTATTTATTAGTATATTATTATCCCAATCTTGCCTTTAGAATTTAGATAATGGCTTAAATATTTACTTCAACATAAGTGGGCGTTTGGTTCCAATTCGATTCTTTGGTTTTCAATTTTGAAAAAGTGTGCACTGAACATTGAATCGAATTAGTTCGATCTAATTCGATTCGATTTTTTCAACTTCAATTCGATTTGATTCGATATTTTTAAAATAATTTTTCGATACGGATTAAAGACGCTAATCTTTTAAATATGGATAAATATAGCACTCCATATGAATTTTACATCGATAAAATATGGAAGAATTACTGAATTTATTGTTATTTCCCCTAAAAATGAAATAGTCAAAAAATATTTAATAGATTCAAACTAAGTACTAATTGTTGGAGTCAAAGTCAAGATATTGTGAATCTGACTAAATTGAATTAAATGTTTTTTTGTATAAAATTATTGAACTCCCCTTATCTTTTCAATACTCATTTTATCGATATGGCACTCTCATTTGATCAACATCTTTTCTGATTATTTATCGGTACATGTTATTAACAAACTTTTTAGTTGGTCCTCAAAACTATAAATTCATTGTGCGTCAAAGGGTAATGACTTCAAATATCACAATTCTACTATAAATCAAAATTCTTAAATTCAAGACCTCTGATTAAAAATAGAGTAGTCTCATCACAGTCCCACAATTCATAATAATTAATATTTAACTTTTCATTAAATGCAACTAAATAAGGCATAGAGTGATTAATGTGTTGCAATCCAAATCAAGATTTTGAAGACTTTTGGTTGAACTAGATTTTTTATATATATAAACACAAGAACCCATTTTACCTTTTTCCATACTTTATTTCTCCCTCAATATGTCTATCTCCTTGATCAACATCTTCTTGGTGTTACTAATAACTCCTCTTGACCTTTCAACTGCTAAAATATGTATCACTACCGTCATGGAGGTACATATTTTCAACAAACTTCCTTTTAGTTTATTGCCATTGCAGATTCATTGCGAGTCAGGGGATGATGACCTTGGACACCACTCTCCTACGATAGATGAAGACTATCATTGGAGGTTTTGCGAGGCACTTATGCAAACTACTTTATATTTTTGTCGATTTCGATGGGGTATAAAATATAAAAGATTTAATGTATTCAATGATGTGACATATTGTATCTATGGTCTAAAAGTTCCAAATCGTCTAAACTATTGTAAATGGGAGGTGAGATATGATGGTTTTTATTTGGAACAACATAATGCTATTAATGACACATATTATATGACTTTTTTGCATGAATGGCATTAGGGAATAGGACTAATGTTTGTGTTATTGTTTAAGTAAAGTGAGAGAAGAAATAAAAAAAATAAAATTCATAAGTTCATTTCTGTTTGACTACAATACTTGATTTGGAGTATCATTTATCTTTCTTCTTTATTATATTATTATCCCAATCTTGTCTTTAGAATTTAGATAATGGCTTAAATATTGGAAAAACTACAGAAAATGGCAAATTATATCTCATATTAAAATAATATAGCTATAGTATACTTTATTTATATTTTATGGTTATATTTAATTAATAAATAGCAAATACAATTTAACACGCCTAAAATTATTTTATACAATTTCACACGCCTAAATTTTGTTTTCCCTCTGTTCACGCTTCTCTCTTTCCTACTCCCATTTTTTCAGCTTTCATTCATTATCCCAAATCAAATCTTTATCATCAAATCACAAACATTACTCCTAAATCAACTTCACCTCTTCAAAGTATCCACAAAATCAGTCTCTTCGCCCGGATCCTTTCAATCAACGACATTGCTTGATTTTCGGAGTTTTATTTGTTGTTTAGATCCTACAGGTTTCTTCAAATTCTTATTTTTTTCTATTTTTATTCTTTGAAAGTCTTATATAGCTATACATTTATATTTATTTCTAATGTTGAAGTTGAAGGTTGTTTTCAATATTGCAATGTCGGAAACAAATACTCCAAGGAGGATCACAAGAGGTACATATTATCCCAATAATTGCATGGTGGGAATACCCTCGTTTGATTTGTGTATAACTCAAATGCAATCACAAATTTCAGGCTCCATTGTTGCGATGGAGATAGAGAAGAAATCGAAATTTCTTAATATCCCTATAACATTGGATTTGAATGATGAATTAGTAAGGTCGGGTTCTTCTAAAAGGAAAGAAGGGTCAATAATGAAAGTGGATGAAACAAAAATTGACAAGAGGAGGAAAGTCAAACATGTTGTTTCGGGCATGATTGGAAATCATGTAGTTAATGAAGAACAAGAAGAAAGGAGTGACGAAGAACTAGAGTTATGTATATTTTTTATTTTTTTTGTGATGTAGAATAAGTGTATACATATATACCTGCAGTGTACTGTAATTCGAACAAGAAAGGTTAGGTGGAGGATATACAATTTGAAACTGGAGTATAGGGAACTGAAAATTTTAGAGTAGGTGCCTTTGTAGTATTTTGTCTTGGTTTCTTTGCTCATATTAATTTTTTGAGCTTATTGGTAATGTTTATGTATATACTAGCCTCCTCAAACCCCACTTGTAGGACTTTAGTGGGAATGTTGTTATTATAGCTCTATATTAATATGAATGCTGAAGTGCTTCTTTTAACTGAACATGTAATCTTCTTTTGATATGAGCATTAGAAATTGCAAGTAATCTGGATGTAGGATTGTAGTTAGTGTTCAACTTGTAATGTATTCAACTTGCATGCAATGTTTATTGGTGTAACCATTTTGCATTATGTTCTGGCACATAAGATTTTTTCTGGTGCATAGTTTTACATAGTAGTTACATTTTAATAGAGCTTGGATTATTTTTTATTGTGTCATTTATATGTGGCTTAGGAGATCCTTATTTTGTTAAGTTGATGTATGTGGGAGTACATCAATCTCATTAATGCAACTACTCGCGAAATATTTATGTACTTGTACATGTGATTGCTGTCTAGCATGCTATTCAATGACTTTTCGTGTATGTTGTCAGTTGTAACTTGTAAGCAATATCATTCTAATGTACAGTAAGTCAAACAAGAAAGGTTATGTGGAGGATATACCTTCCAATGTATTATACTATGGCATACCTTCAGTGTGGCATACTTTCACACATTGAATACCTTCTAGTGTATTTGGGGTTATGTTGTCATTCTATTTTTTTGAAAATGACTGTAGTTAAATGGTACTTTACTAAATATGTGGATACTTTTCAGATTATTTTTTGCATCAAATTTGTTTTGTGTCAGTGCATCTTCTATTTGAATGTGTTGCCTTGTATGTATGCATAGAATCGGCGGTTGATATGGATTTGGGTATTCATCTGATATCAAACAAGAATTGGTTCTACACTCTGTCTTATGATAAACAACTTCTGAATGATGAGGTAAAAATATGAATATATATGTAAAAGGTATTGTTCTGTTTATAAGATGTGCACATACATTTATTGATTATTATTTTTTATAGCATATTGATGTGGTTCTATATTATTTGCATTAAAAAAGTAAGTACAACATCAATAGTCGCTACAGATACACTACTGTTGACTGTCTGTTCAATTCAAAAATTCCTGAAATTTATGCCACATATGCTCAAGTTGGAAGCGAAATATGTCTTGCAAATGTTGAAAGCGACATACGTGATTACATAAATGGGTATAGGTGAACCAGGGTACGTCTTATCCAAGGCATACAAGTATCCAGGTAGCTTCCCATAAGACGCAGCTGGTTGCCTCATTATCGATTCTAATGCCTTCTCTTTTGCTCGCCATGCCAACATGTAGTTAATATCAATACCCAAGTCCAATCTAACGGCATCCCTGATATCATTTGGAGTGTACTTTCTCTTGTGATTTCTCAATTTAGGTGTGATTATTCCTCCAATCAATCCACTTGTTGCACGACAATCTAAATGCACCCCATCCTTTAAAGGACATGTATGTTTAGAGTTAAAAACTCTAATTCTGAACATCTTCGACTTGTTAATACTTGACGCTTTCATCAACCATGTGCATTCTTTAGATTGACATACAAGAGTATAGCTGCGAATACAATTTATATTTTTTTGTTAGTTTTGCTTTGCATCTGCAAACATAACTCAATACACTTAAAATGAAACAAATTTAACAATAATTTACCTAATAGAGTTTGACCTCTCCACCAAGAATTTAAATCTTTTTTCTATTGAATACTTTTCCATCACATCCTTCAATATCGACTTATCCATGTATATCTGATCCACCATCATCTCCTTTTGCGATCTGTTCGTAATTATTAAATCATTTCCACCATCAAATGCATCTACTGGTTGATCGCCAAACGTTGGGACAATTGGTAATGTATCATTCTTACCAATTAATTCTTGATTGTATTCAAGTTGCAACACATCACCTTCAATAGAAGTTTCTCCAGAATCAAAATATACTATATCAATATCGAAAATACTTACACAAGGGATATACTCCAAATTGAGTTTTGATCTTTTTCAACTGAACATATACGCGCACACCCATGTCATTACGTATTTTCATAGGCGTGTCGTTACCTTCGACAATGTATTTGATTTTCATACACTTTTTTGTAAGATCGACGTTCAATTGTATCGAAATCAAATCAACTAAATCAGAATATGAAGCATATTCCTTTAACACTATCCCGTCAATGCTATATTCTACATAGCAATTCTCTTCGCTCCATTTTTCGGAATACTGGATCAATACTGTGATAGTAGCCATGGAATTGTATTTTTGTTTTAGGCGTGAAATGAAGAAGACAGAAGGAACATATTTTCTATTTTTAAACTTATCAGAATCCTAGAAGGTATAGGTCAGTTACATTTTTCAAAGTGCCAAATTAGCGAGTTTAAGGGCTGAAAAATAGCCTTGTCAGTTACATTAACTGACCTCATTTAGTGGGAATTTATTTTGAATGTATTTTTGTATTAAAAAAAAATGAAATGTTTATGGAATTCAGCTATTTTTTAACTCAAACTGTAGCTATTTTTTTTTAAAATATGATACTTTTAGCTATTTCAATCCAATAACCCTAAAACTATAGTCATTTATGTAAGTTATACAATATTGACTTAAGGTGGGCGTTCGGTTCTTCAATTCGATTTTATCAAATTTTGATTTTGATTCTTTGGTTTTTAATTTTGAAAAAGTGTGCAATGAACGTTGGATCGAATTAATTTGGTTCAATTCGATTTTTTCAATTTCGGTTCGATTTGATTTGGTGTTTTTAAACCAATTTTTCCGTGCAAATGAAAAAATAAAAAAATGACCAAATCAAAGTATAAGATACTTAAAAATTTAAAATCATGTTAAGTGATACTTAAAAACTTTGTTTTGTTTATGAATAGTTTAAATGCTAGTTAGGCTTCTGTTATGATATATATATATATATATATATATATATATATATATATATCATATCATATATATATATATGATAAAAGTTCGATACTTCGGTGCACCAAATTACCGAAACCGTTCTACCGAAAATCAAACCAAAAAATCGAATTTAAAAAAAATGAAACCAAACCAAAAAACCAAATTAATTCGATTCAATCCAATTTTTTGATTTTTCGGTATTTATTCTCACCCATACTTCAACATGCCCATTAAAATTTGATGCCCACCCAAAATGAACGGTTCACTACAAGAAAATGTATTTATAGCTATGAAATCTAAGCTATGAATTTGAAAATCGTAGCTATTACTTAGTAATAGCCACAAAAATTCACAATTTGTGGCTATCAAAAAATTCGTCAAATTTCATAGCCACGACAATTAAATTGATAAAGCTAAATCCTTACTTTTGCTATAATTGCTAAAAATTGTGGCAATAATGACCTAAATAGCTATAATTTTACTGTTACAACAAAGCTCTATTGCTAATTATACGTTATTGTCACGCGATAAAAGTCATTGTAGCAATAGTAACCCTTTAGCCACAATAAGTTATTTGACACAATATATTGTAGCTATATAAATACTTTTACTTCAAGTTATATACTATTGTAGCTATAGTTAAATGAAATAGCCATAGAGTTTTCACTATAATATAATATCG
>JAJOOR010005006.1:0-34006 GCA_036250505.1 Solanum acaule | reverse complement strand
GTTGCAGGGGGGGGGGGGGGGATTAAACTAGATGCTACTCAGAGTTTATGCATTTCCTTGCTGGAATATGTGGCTTTACTTATTCCATGTTGTGATATTCTTGGTGTTGCTGAGCTCTCTTACATGGTATGCCATCCATTTGTTTATTTTGTAATGAATGATTCTCACATTGTTCTTAAATGATGAATTTTGACTTTATCTTTCATGATGCATAACTAATCTCATGATTCTTATTCTTTAAGGGGGATCAGCATGTGTTCCTGTGATACAATGTCTATTTTGTTAATTGTTTGATTTAGTAACTTTGTGTTCTTTCATGATGGGACAGATTTGTTTACTAGAGGAATAGATATTCAAGCAGTCAATGTTGTTATCAATTTTGATTTCCCTAAGAACTCAGAAACGTATTTGCACAGGGTATGCACTACAGATCTTTGATCTTGCTTATTGACTTATCTATCTGTTTGTGCTATTTTCTCATTGATAATTGCTTTTGCAGGTTGGACGGTCAGGGAGATTTGGACACCTTGGTTTAGCTGTTAGCCTGATTACTTTTGAGGATCGCTTCAATTTGTATGCATTAATTATGTTCATTTCTTTTATGGGTCATTTAGTTTCCATATGCTGGTTTCTGATGATACTGGTTGTATCTATCTGACTGACAGGTACAGAATTGAACAAGAACTAGGAACAGAGATCAAGCAAATTCCTCCACAGATAGATCAAGCTATATATTGTCAATGAGCAGTGTAGCTGTGGTTGATGGTGCTGCCAG
Source organism: Solanum acaule (assembly GCA_036250505.1). NCBI lineage: Eukaryota > Viridiplantae > Streptophyta > Magnoliopsida > Solanales > Solanaceae > Solanum > Solanum acaule. Next base: position 33,231 of record JAJOOR010005006.1, on the reverse strand, counting down.
TGGGTAAGTATTTATAATAGAGATGTTTTGTGTATGCAGTTTGTTAAGTTGCTGGGTACAGCTTCCCTCAGGATTTTCGATATGCAGTCCAGACAGTTATCTCTTTTGTCAGTTTTAGTAGCCCATCAATCTTGGGTAGTTTAATTTAATTGCATTGAAGGTGGTAGGCTGATATTTGGAATATTACTTTCTTATTCCTGTGCTTTTTACAAAAATTACACAATATTCTCTTTTGATGTGTAGCCATACTCCATATTGGAAAGTTGAAAGGAGTAGGACTTTCACTGTTTGTTTCTCGCATTTTGTGACTAGAAGCTCCTCTTGCTTTTTTGAATGATATTGTTTGCTCATTTGCATATAGGGAACATGTTGATTTCACCAGATGAACATTTTCTCGATTAATCTTCTTTACCTTAATCAGTTTAAGCTTTTCAGCTCTAGAACAGTCTATTCAGGAAATTTTGGTTGGAAAATAGATAAAGCCGTGTAAGACGAAGTGCTGGTTTTATTTTTAACCATGTGTTGTCTGGAAAATTTTGGACTCTGGTGGTGTTATTTTTTCTGATTAGTTGAGTGCTGTTAAAATGACAAGAATAAGAAAGATAGGCAAAACGATAAGGTTTCAAAATAGAATCAATTAGTTTATGTAATGTTAACCTTCAAAAGTTCTTGAAATGGCAAAAGACAACATCATGTTAAGTTGTTCTTAGCTTCTTGTTTCAAGTTATCTTATCAAGCTTGTTTTGCTGATAGCACTTCACTTTGACCTTCAAAACAAGTAGAATGAGAGGAGAAAGGGAATAAATTTTTTTGAGCTCATGCTTTCTTGCAGAGATGCCAGATTTCACTTTCTGAGGGTGTGCGACTCCAGAGTTTAAAAGAGGAACCTGGCAGATTCATGGTTGTGGAACAACAAAAATGCATATTAGATGTCAGGCTTCTAATGACTAAAGAATCAAATGGTACATATTGACATTCAATCGGTCCTCAGTAACTGCGCCTATCTTTTGTTGGGCATCTGGATTATGTTATTTGGCACTTGTAGTTGTTTCCTTTGCTCTGTATGTCTGTTGGAAACTGTCAGAGTATTTAGCCTTTTCTTCGATCTGTGTTCGCGGTGCACATGGGTTCAGTGTTTGGGCATTGTCCTGGAGAAGTGGTGCCTAAGGATATAATGAAACATCTTAAATGATGGAAAGGAGTTTGGCTGAATTGATTGTGAGATGAGGATCAGATATCCAATAAATATCCAACTGCGCTTTTGTTTACCAAAGTTTGTATAGCCCGTCTTTGAAGGGCACTGCACTTTTCCTTTATAGCTTTTTCTCTTGTTGTGTTATGTTTTAGAACACTTGACAGTGTTGCTTTCTTCATGGGTGTAGTAGTCAATTTGGCTGATTTTGAAGAGTATGATCCTATTGTAGCGCATTGTCTTTGTTTCTTCTTGTGTGGATACTGTTCTCCTTTTCTGATACCTTAAAAAGGAGAATGTTTTGTTGCAAAAGAAGTTGGTTTTTCCCAGCATTAAGCTGCGCTGCAAAATTCAGTCCTTTTCCCTACCACAGTAACCACCCGAGGGTCTATCCTCAACAGCCTCCCTTACCCTATCTGAAACAGCCTCACTTTATTGGTATGTTGATATTCCTGTTGTGATGACCAGTTTGAGTCCTTAGCCTTCAAAACTCTTTACATAAAGAGCATCTTATGATGCTACTATATGAAAAAGCTCTTTCTATGATGGTACAGTTTTTATGCAGGATGAGCTTTTACTCCGTTATCTTGCAACGTAGCGTGATGCTACTTTTCATGCATCTTGTTCTCCATAAACATAAAGGTTACAAGGGATGTTGTGTTTGGAATGACGGAAGTCATATTTCAGAGGGGTTTTATACGAGGAAGTTATATTTTGATGCCTGGTTACTTGAGAATGTCTTCCATGGGGGTATCTTCTCCATAGGAATGGAAAATATGACTTCCCTTTGTGGTAGAAAATTAATTTTCATAGAACTACCTCGACTTTAAACTTCATATTACTTGCTTCGAGTAACACTTAGATATATTATTATCGATACTAAAAACAGTATCAAGATGTTCTTTGATATGCTAATATTGCTATTAATTTTTAATGTTGTATACTATTTTGGAAAACAATTTTTTATTTTCCAATCAAATGTTGAAAAATATTTTGATGAAAATAACTTATATCATACCACATAACTCCACTCTCTCTCTCTCTCTCCCTCAAAGGAGGGCAAGTTACAATAATACATTTTATGTGTATAAATTTCGATTTTTTAACGAAAAACCTGTTTGGGTAAGTATGAGAATCAATGGTTTTTATGACCAATTGGTTACAGAAAGTTTTTGATGAAGTTTATATATTTATATAGTACATTAATTGGACATTATAAAAAGGTTGAAGTTATTTCATTTCTAAAACAGATTTTCAGATATATCAACTTACTATTAAAATTTTAAAGCGTTGATGTCGCTATAATTCTAGGATTTAATGTAACTTTTTGTCATTACTCTATAACTTTTACAGGTCTTTTTCTTAAGTCTCTATTCTTCAAGTAAGACGGTTATTAAATAATGCTTTATTTATTATTTTTTGGAAGGGGTTTATTAATTGTTGTGGCGAGTCAAATGTGGAACACAGAAATAGGACGGCGGGAGTAAATGAAAAATCAAAGTTACAATTGACTGCATTCATTTCACTGACTAGTGACTATGATAAGACCTTCGGTGACTGCAGATAGCATTGAAAATATTTTCAAGTACCAACTAATGGAGATATTATGTTCACTAGTGTCTAGTGATAGTAGTGATGGTGGTAATTTGTGCTAGTTAGATATATAGTGATGGTATAGGTTAATGATGGTATTGATGATTGTTGGCGGCGATGTTAGTCGTGATGGTGAAGGCTGATGATTGTGGATAGAGTAATAGTGAAAATAATCGATATAGAAATATTGTTGACATCATAATGACCACCATCACCAATTATCAGTTATCATTACTAACTACTTTGGATGTCATAACCAGAAGTTCTTTAGTGAAATCTCACCTATAAAACTTATTTTATTTTACTCTTAACAAAAAGTCATTATCCTCATTTCTTTTAAAATAAAATGCAAATTAACCAATCAAACATAAAAAAAAGAAGAAAAAAACATTTTCTTCGGTATGATTAAGAGATAAACTAAAATTTATTTAATTAGCAGAGTCATTTAGCACTTAGCAGGGTAGGGGCCTGGAGTCATTGTGACTTATCACGAGAAAAAGATGCTTCCTTTATTGCCTGTTTGTGTGATACCTCTAGTCATACAATTCATCTTCTCCATTAATACATGTCTATATATGTGTGTGTGTGTTTGTGGGGGTGGGGTGGGGGTGGCGCGGGGTGGGGGGGTTATTTGCTCTATTTATATTTATGATGTACCCTCCCTTTCTTTCTTTATTATATACTATATGGTGTCCATGCATTTATCTATCTATATATGAAAATTAAATGTTACTCCATATTTGTCGGAACTATTTTTTGTTTAATTACACATCATTATACAGGATTATATAAATCTAAAATATTCTACTTTATCTACTCTATTCAACAACAACATACCTAGTATAAGACTCGATTGATTGATTATAATATTAAATAGATATAAATTTAATATAGAGTATTAATATTGATTTAGTTGATCAAAGTACAATTGACAAATATCTTTTTCATACCCTATATGACATGTAAAGATTAGTTGTAGGCTTGTAGTCCAATAAATTTGGCTTCCATTTCTCAATTGTCTACACATTTGTTCCTCATACATAGCGTCCCTCTTTCAATGCGCATTGCATGATTTTTTTTTATAGTCGAGAAATTCGTCTGATATCAATTTTTAGAATCAATTACAATCTTCGAAATTCAAAAATAGTAGACCTTTTAAACTTAGTTCGCATGAGGCAGGACTCAAACTCGTCGTTAACTTTTATCATTTAGAACCAAGACGCGGGCTATTGCTCACATTGCATTATTATATAAGATGGGAGCCACTTTTTCACTCTGATTCACTCTCCTAACTGCCTTTAATAAGGAAATAAATAATTAATACTAAGAGTAAAACATGAATTTTTTTTTGTCTTTTTTGATATATATGAAAGTGAAAAGTAAGCGTGAAAATCTATATTTGAAATAGCAAGCAAGTAAAAATAAATATAAAATATCTATTTTTAATACATGAGTCAAATAAAATAAAACAGACGAACATAAAATATCTATTTTTGATATATGCTGAAGTTGAATAGCGACAACCTCAAGAATTTGAAAAGGGTAATAAAGAAGCATGCATTTAATGCAACTTCTTGTTCTATTACGTCAATCATTCAAAAAAAAATCTTATTTTTTTTTAATGGTTACATTAATGCAATGGTAGTAAACAATATTTTTTTTGGTTTTTCATCCGGTGATCAGTATTCACATTGAAGTCGTTTAAATCAGGATATTCGGTGATCACTATCCACATTGGAGTCATTTAAATCTGAATATGCGCTAGAAAGTCCCACATTAGGAGGTCCAACTTTTCATAGCCAGAGAACTCGAATGTGAGACTCCCAAATTAAGAATGAAGGAATACTTACCACTCTATCGCTAACTCTCGTCGGTGTAAACAATAGTATTTGTGTAAGCACATCATATCATATCATGTCATTTAATGTGTAGCCGGCTATGGAGTTGCTGATACTTCTTACACTCTATCTACTGTCCTACTCCATTTGATAGGTCAATTTTCTTCTCTTTATTTACTTTTCCCTCTCCTAGGAACACTCATCATCTCCTCTTTTTTTCAACTTAAAAGTTAAAAAACTTGACTTTTTGCTGATCATTGACAAGTAAATTTTAGTGTGTGTATGAAAAAGAGGAATGGGGAGAACACCATGTTGTGATAAAAATGGTCTAACAAGAGGACCTTGGACCCCTGAAGAAGATGAAAAACTTGTTCAATTTATCAACAAGAATGGTCATGGTAGTTGGCGTTCACTCCCAAAACTTGCAGGTCTATTTCACTACTCTTCTCATGTTCCATGTTACTTTTATCCCTTTCTTGTCCCAACTCTCCGCTGCATCTTCGTCGGATCCTCTTAAAATGCACTATTTATTTTTTTGGAGGATCCGAGACACACTTATTGACATTTTTAAAGAGTCTGAGCAACCAAGTTTTTAACCATTTTGCCTCCTACCTCAATGAGTAACAGGGGATTAGTTTTAATTTTCTCCTATGTGTTATATTTTATTCTGTTTAATGACATTAATATTTGTTTTCTAGTTATCTAGTTTATGGTTTTATTGGCTTGGTGAACTCTATAATGTCATAAATTTCATTTATTTGATGTAAAAAAATGAAGGAAATAGAGAAGGGGTACTTGATGTTTTCTTTCTTTTGGTGTGAAAGAAACCAATTTACCCTTTGATGAGCATTAATGTTCTTCCTATTTTTCATGTGATACTAATAAGTAATATGGAAAGGTGATTCTTTTACTCTGAGCTAACTTTTCTGTTTTACACAAATGACATAAATTACCCTTTCCAATTCACTTGTACTTCAAAGTGCTGTTTCTATTTTTACCTCTAATCAGCAAAATAGTTAAAATTTTCTTTCTGGAGATGCTCTCTTTTTTCTTTTCACTTAAAGGTCAAATTGGAAACTCAGTAAAGATGTTAAACTAGTAGGAATTGTTCCTTGTTTAAGGCTGCCTTTGGTATTCTTTTGTTGCAGTTATCACTAGGAAGTCTTTGTTTCTCTTCTCCATGTGTACACTATGAATGTTGACCTAATCGATCGATGATTTATCGAAAGATACTTACAATGTTGGGCTCAACAAATATCCTCTTATGTGAAAATGTGCCAATTTTCTATGTAGGTGCCAAATGTTACCCGAGTGAACTAGCCTCGAGCGTGCTGGTTCACTGTTTCCAGCCTAGTTACAGTTTCCTGGCTAATACCATAGTTCTTTGGTTATTGTAACCAGCTTGAGCAGCTCATATTGTGTTAATGACTAATGCTGTTAGTAGGAGAATTTAGAATGATAGCCTAATATTATAAAATGGTAACATTGGTCTCTATGGTATCATAACCTCATAGTTTGCCTGAATTCTTGTCAACTGTTTTCCACTTTTTCACTAACAGGTCTTCTTCGTTGTGGGAAAAGTTGTCGTCTTAGATGGACGAATTATCTAAGGCCAAACATCATACGAGGTCCTTTTAGCCCCGAAGAACAGAAGCTTGTCATACAGTTACATGGCATTCTTGGAAACAGGTTGGTTTTTGCCTTATGTAGTTGCATGCTTAACTTCTAGTATTTCTTAGTACTTGTTTACGTAATGTAAAAAACACTATAAGCATCATTTATATTTCAATAACTATGAATAATCATTACTAAGTTTATCTAGATGGGCTGCAATTGCTTCACAATTACCTGGGAGGACAGACAATGAGATAAAGAATCTGTGGAATACTCACCTGAAAAAGCGCCTGCTTTCCATGGGCATTGATCCTCAGACTCATGAACAGTACTCTGATCCTAATGGACTGCTGAGAAGACCAGCTACATCACCTTCAGCGCGTCACTTGGCACAATGGGAAAATGCTAGGCTTGAAGCTGAGGCTCGTCTTTCCAGAGAGTCCCAATTCTTGGTTCCATCATCAGTCGGAAGGTCTGAGACTGACTATTTTTTGCGCATATGGAACTCAGAGATAGGAGAGTCATTTAGGAAATTCAAGAAAGGAGAAAAAAATGCTTGTCAAAGTCCAGCCTCTCAAGCATCTTCGTGTACAAAGTATGGATCAGCTTCAGGCATTACGACTGAGGTTGAACTCGGTGTTGCTGGTTCACCAGTGACAGGAAGCAACCAAAATGAGTATAAAGAGTGTAAAATTGGCCAACCATATACAGAAGATTTTTTGCTAGGATCAGACACGTCTAGCTCCAACGCCATGGAAGATTCATCTGAATCAGCATTGCAACTTCTTTTGGATTTTCCTAGTAACAATGACATGAGCTTTCTAGGACATAGTGATTCCTATAGCTTGTATCCCTTTTTGAGTGAAAGCTCATTGATCTTCCCTTAACCAGAATATGCAGTGTGCTTCTTTCTCTGATATCAGTGGCTCCGAAACGTCAATTTTGAAAAAAATTCTGCTGGTTATTTTATTAGCTCCAGCTGTGGAAAGAACACATATTCTAACTCTACTATATATTAATGTCATAGCAATAGGCCTATCTCAGTTTCATCAGAGGAAAAGACAAATGCAGTTTCCCTCTATATTTAGTAATAGCAATAGCGCTATCATGCATGATATTTTGTAATAGAAATTCAGGACTATGTTTTGTTTCTATATAAGTCATGCTTACATATTACAGTTTTTATTTTTTTGGCCAACCTGAGTAGCAGCAAGCAAACAGTAGAAACTTCATGACACAAACTAGGAACACCAAGTGATTCTTGACAACATTTCAACATTGTAGTTTCCAGACATTTTATACATAATCTCAAATACAGTATGAAGTATCAGTAGAAACTTCATGACACTTTGAAGTTTAAACTTTCATGAGTGCTTTTCTTACACAAACTACGAAAACTCAATATGTTTGAAACACCCAATAAAGAGCAACAAACATGAAAATTCACAAAAGAGAACGATACATTTCATGGCTTTAACATCCAAGGCATCCAATCTTCTTAGGGGCTTGTCCCGTAGCACGATACTTGGCAGCCATCTCCTCTGCTTTAAGAAGTTCTTCTCCTCGTCTGGCTTCAACCATAGCTCTCTTTTCCTCTGCCTCCATGTGAACTGCAGCTACTCTATTTTTAATCTTCTCTGCATATTCTGCTTTCTTTTGCTCTAGCTGTTCCTGCAAAATTTGTAGGAGGTTATCAACATCATTAAATATTTCTCTTGACAATGATGATGTCGCATCCTATGCATTACCCTTATTTTGGTCAGCATTGGACGGCAAAAAACAGTTTCTAAAAGTCTTAAGTACCCCGTTTAGCTCCTACTGACGTTTCTCGATATGCTAAAGGAAATAAGTCTTTAGAGGACAACCTAGCTTGCAGCCAGAATGCAGAGTATCTCATGAAAGAATATCGCAGAATAGTTCAAAATGAGACATCTTCCACAATATATCATGTTTTCAAGTATTTCCATGTTCAAAATTATTGAAGAAGCATGTATACTAGATTTCGAGCCTGGTTACCTCGAGTTTCTTCAATTTAGCTTCAATATTTGCTTTCTTGGTGTTCTCCCATGTTCCAACTGAAGAGAGCTTCTTTTCGGCCCTATTCAATAATAAAGCAAGGTGAAGATGACTTAGGTTATTGAATTGGTAAAAGGCTTTTGTGTGTAGATGAATGGTATATCGATGTCGGGCACAAAATTTAGAACATTTCATACATTTCATTCCACTAGTAAATGAATATCTATACAAATGTTTGCATTTTAGACCAAAAAAGGTGGACAAGAACTTAAGAACATGTTTAAGATAACAATAAAAATAATAGAGGATGCATAAAGCATCCGCAAACAAATGTTGTGCAACTTCAAAAAGTGACGATATCCATATGGGGAATGAAGTTTTTGTCTGTACATTTCTCTTGAATAACACAGCAAGTTAGAAATCTTACTTGTTATTAACCTTGCTTTTTTCACTTTCTTCCCATGCCTTGATATAGGAATTCTTTTTCTCTGTTTCAAGGTGTGCGAGAGCAACATCTGGCGGAAAAAAAATGAATGAACTTGTTAACTGCTGAGAGTGAGATGTGACCGGCTCTAATAAACTCAATTCCTTTGCGGTATTTTGTCACATAACAGGATAGGCTCCAACCGAAGTTGCCTAAGCCAGCTATTAAATGCACTCTTCATGAAATATTTCAATATGCAACATAAGCGCATTCCTATATACTTAGAAAAGTTTCAAGAACTAATATTGGTGCATACCTCTGTCGAGGGATCCCTTTGAACTTTTCTTTGTTGAAGAGTCAGGCTCTGCCAAAATCAGTAAATGAGAATATATCATCAGTCACGGAATATTTCCCTCGAGAAACAAGCAGTTCATATATGTGCTTTCTCTACAACTTTTCAATCAGAAATTAGTACAAAAATCACAGAATTTCAAGAATGTGATCAGCCAAGTTAACACCAATGATGCCCCCAAGGCCTACCTCGAGTGGCAAAAGGTGGAGGATTTGCGGCTTAGGTCGCAGGTTCAAGCCCCACACCACCCAAAGCGAAGCCCGGTATTTTAGTGGAGAGGGGTAGAGGGCGGGCCCATTATCCACCGAGTTTAGAAGATTGTGATTGGTCCAAAGGGCGGGTCACAGACAAATTTCTCGATTATTAAAAAATAAAAAAGTTAACACCAATGATCTGTTTGAAATGCATCAAATTTCCATCATAACAAAACTCAGAGATACTATTATCAACTTTCTATTTAAATGAAGGTTAGTGTCCGATTCCGTTTGTGTGCACCTCGAATATTCCATGTGGTACCTGCTACCTCCTACAAGTGCGGGTACCAAGTGACTCTACAGTAGGTATCACCTACCCGCCTTCACTACAATCATTATCTACCAATGATTCCCACGTCCCAGAGTACTAATTCTTTTGATTAAGGTAAACCAGAGTGGCCATCCACTAATTCTATTGATTAAAGTATAAACCAGAGTGGCCATCCACTAATTAAGCAAGGCATCTAATCATATTGATTTATTTTTGCCAAAAAGTAAAGGAGAGATATTGGAACTATTAATGATCATTAAAAAACAGTATACCAAGTCTTTCCAATAATTCAGAAGTTGTTAGGAGTATAAAGGCATCAAAATTAGTTGAGTCCAGCCAGATAGGAACAATAGTAGATTTAGATGCCTCAACTGAAAATAGATCAATTAATAAAGACAAACAAAACACAACTCCATCTTCAAGAATTTCAAATAAAGCGAAAAAAGTACTTGTAATAATATGTAGTAGCTGTCTATGGGATCAAAATTCAAATCTATGATATTATGTGACTATCTATTTTGAGATATTACTCTTTAAGATAAAATTTGATTGCATGTTTGAGGTAAATTAGTTGAGTTAGATGATTTTGCTAGTTTTTAGAAATTGCGAGGTACAAACCATATTTTTTTTAAAAAGTAATTAAAGTCTAAATATTCTTTGCAAAAAGTATGACAAAGTGAACTTCAACTTTGAAAATTCCAAATAAAGTGAATATTTTTATTTACATATAGGCTATAACTCTATCATTTAAACATCGTTAATTAATGTATATTTTTACCTCGATATATTACCTAACCAACCACGTTTAACTGATTTTTGTCTGCTGAATAAATAATTAACCTAAATCAGAATCTGGCAGTAAAAAAGTTTATCTCTGGATGCTTTCTTTGTGATCTTCATATATTCAACAGAAACTTCAAACTTGTCCTTATTATCAAACTTCTCCAAGCATAATAAAAAGAATTAAGCTAATATAAAGGTTTAAACCAAAAATTTAGAAGAATCTTAGCCGTTCAATTGGTTGGCTACCTACTTGAACTTTTACCTTCATATTGGGGAAAGTTCATTAGAAGAATTTTAATAGTTTAGTTGGTTGGCTACGGGTTCAATTCTCCACCCCATTTGTTTAACAATGAATAAACGAAATAAAAGATATCAATAGGGATATACTACTTAGGGGTCGTTTGGTTGTGAACCAAGTTATCCCATGGTTAATTATCCTGAAATAACTTATCCCCATATATATGGATAATTTATATAATCACTATGGTATAAATGGTGCGATAAGTTATCACAAACATAACAACCAAACAAGATATCAATTTTTTATCGCAGGACTATTTATTCTTATCCCTCACACCAAACGACCCCTAAATATATAGGTCATACAAAAATTTAACAGGCACAAACAGTAACAATATGGAGTTTTAGAATTTGACGATAATTAAAACAGAGATATATAGAGGTTTGAAATTTAAGGAATAATTACTTGTTGGAGGAAGAGTAGCAAGAGCTTTAGAGTCATCAGTTTTAGCCATGGCAGGAGGAGGTGGTAATTCTGGTTGAGGTTGAGCTGCAACTGCAGTAGCTTCTGCCATTCTTATAATTTAAATTAAATGTATCTAATAGGGGAAAGAAAGAAGAAGGAATCAATCAACAAAAGCAAAATGGAAACTAATATCTGGAGATTCTCTTTTTGTTGGATAGATTAAAAAGAAAGGAAGAAGAAAGTAGTAGTAGTGAAGAAAAATTGGATAATTTGGTATCAATGAATCAACGGAAGCAGTGTTGGGGACGTGTCCGCATGTGGGACTGTCGGCAAACTTCCCTGTTACCTTTATAATACACTCACTCCCTGTCAATTTAAATACTAAATTAATTGAACATAATACCCCATTTTATATGTTTTATAGCTTGATTAATCACAAAGTTAAAAAAATAAATTTATGATCTAAAATACTAAGTGATAAAAATATGTATGGTCCGGGGCGGATCAACCCTTGGGTAAGGGGTGTTAAGTGATAGTGACAGAGAGGCGTATTCAGGATTTTAAGATGATAGGTGTATTATTTTGAAAATGTGGTAAGATATAAATTTGATCGGTATAATATTTAGATTCTTATAACTGAAAATCATTAAAAAAATTAATTTATAGGTCTAAAATTATTTTTTATATATCTAAACCACTTAGAGAGGTATTACCGAATTTTAGAAAGGAAAATAAAACAAGATAAATAAAAGTTTCAAATTTGTAGCCTCACTTAGAGAGGTGCACCCAATCACCATCGCACTACATCATATGATACTTCAAGTGTGGGTTCACACATCTATGTTTAATTTTTTTATAAAGAAATATAACACTACTATATATATGAACCCTTCGGGGTGCCCCAATGGTTTGGTCTTGGGACTTCCATGTTGGAGGTCTCGAGTTCGAAACCCCTTGCCAGCGAAAACAAGAGATTTGCCTTCTGGGTCGAGCTCGTCGCACCGGGATTGACTAGTGTGGGTTACCTCTCCTATGTGGTTTGCGAACTATTGCATAGGAGCGGAGTTTTTACCCTATATAGAGGTCAAATTTTGGCTATATATATAAATATTGATATCTCTCGACACAAGTTAAAAGTTTAGTCAAGTGGTTAAGTAAGGTGTTATGAAAATTTCTTGGTCCTATTAAACTCATAATTATATTTTTACTACAATCATTGACACCCTTAATAACAACCATAGGTTCGCGAAAAAGAAGAAGAAGAAGGTAAGTCATATGAGACAGAGGTTATAAAATTGGAAAACTTATGTAACAATATTGAAAGAGACCCTTTATTTTTAGAGTGATTAAAAGGGAAGTAACGAAGGGAGTGGTACTACTATAGGAGTATAGGATAACGAAATTCAATTAGCCTTTTAATATTTGTATTAGTAATAAATACTAGCTAGAGTTGTCAATTTTACGTGAAACATATGCTAAACTACTCTCTCAAATTTCGATTGAGTTAAAAAGGTGTTTGATTAGTCAAATCAACTTTTAAGTGATTTTCAAAGTATTAGGATATTTTTAAAATATATTTTTAAAAAAAGTCAAAAGTTAAAAATAGATACCATTCTTCATTTTTTTTTCCCTTAAAAGTTATTAAAATTTGTCTTTTTAAAAATTATTTTAAGATTTTATTTTTTTAAGTTAAGTCAAACGGACCTTTAAAGTATGTGCGAGTGTAAAATAGTTCAAAATAAATTTTAACTAGTAATAATTCTAACAAGCTGTGTTGATTATATGATTTTTTTTTATTCTACCCACGTCAATATTAGATTACTGATCATAGTTTAATTATTTTTACAGTAACTACAACTAATCCTAAATCCTAATTCATAATTTTGTTATCCGATAATGAAGAAAGCTGTGCTTAGAAGTTCATATATGCGCAGTTTAGTTAAATTATTAAAAACATAAAGAATACAATAAAATGGATACAATTCTTTTTAAACTAATTATAACGATAAATTGTTTGAAACAAGAAAAAACAACAAAATTAAGTTGGACCCGGTACTTTTACTTTATTAGAACACATAATCATTATTAAGTACCCTATATAGTAATTGTTTTCATATTAATTTGGACCAAATTGTCTACATTATATAGATTGAACCCACAAATTAGTAGGTAGACTCAGCTAATAATTAGTATACCCTATAGTAGCTAAATACTCCAATAGTCAAATTAATTGTCCCGTTTTATATTTTGAGAATCAACGTTTTATTTTTTTTAAAACTATTTTAAAAAGAAATTCACATAACTTAGAAATAAAACGAGGTCAAATATTGAAGATCATTGAGTTATAAGCTTAATATACAACTTCTTTATCGATTGGTGAAGATTTGTCCACTTGAGGATGGAACCCCCTTTTGACGACAAAGTTTCCCATTACGTTAGATAGTTATACTTTTAATTATTATTTTTTAGATATTTTTAACTTTCATTCATTTTTATTTGTCTAGATACAAAATATATTTGTGGTAATTGATTTTTAACTTTCAACGAGTCTCTTACAAAAGTTTTCATGTTTAGTGCGTAGTTTCTAGATTTCTAGTTTTATATTACAAAAGCTTGTTAATTTTTAAGATATTAGTTCTCGAACACGTGTGTTGTACGTGTATTCTATGTTAATTAGTACAATTTTTTTTTATATAAGAAATAAAATTGTGCAGATGTAAGAATTTCAAAAGAAAACCAAGCAAAATAAGTCACGTAATTCATATAAAACAAAATATAAAGATTAAAGATGCAAACAATGAACAAAAAAGAGCAAACGAGAATAAAAATTTATTAAAAACAAAACAGAGATTTTGCACAACTTAAAAGGAAAGTTAATTGAAGAAACTAATATACAAAAGAATATGTCTTTATCCCAAAAAGTATTTGAACATTTTAAAGAACAAAACATTATAATAAATTGACAATAAATCAAAGGCTAAACCTATTAATTTTATAGAAGTCAAAAGGATATGAAAAATTTCTTAATTGATGGAAACTAAACAGAAGTAGAAGACAAAAGAGATTTGTAATGTCATAATTAAAGAATTAAAGTACTAGGGTTAAATGGTAATTCAGCTTTGAGGTAAGGAACTCTCCATTTTTAGTAATAGTAATAGTAATAGTAATAACTATAACATAAATGATGATATGATATATTTATGTTGAAATATTCTTAAAGATAATATTTTGACACGCTTCAAGCTACCAAAAAAAAGTTCTCTACAAATTATGTGATCAAGTCTTTTAAATTTTGAGCTTATTTTGTTTATTTATGCTGATTGTTTAACATTGAATTTGTTTGTTTGTTTATTCATGTGGCTGTAGTGTTGCCGTTGATTGATTTTTGTACATCAAATAATTTAACAAAGTGTGGTCGTCGTTGTCAAATCATGAAGAATCCATCATTTTCTTTAATTTACTCTTCTTTTTCCCCCATTTCCTTTACTCGCTTTAGAAAGAAAAACTAACTATGTATATGGAGTTATGGACCCACTCGAACAAATACCAACAACTATTATAAGTCATGAAACAAAAGTTTCAGAGTTTTCTTAGATTTTGAAGTCATTTTTATTAAGAAATGTTTTATTATTGATATAAGATTTTTTAGCACAATTTAGTCAGACTCTAATATCAATGTCAAACAAAAAAAAACAAATGGTCTTATATATATATATATATATATACACACACTATAACAGAAACAACTTTTAACGGCAATAAATAGACACATTAATAAAAAGTGTTAAACTCTTTTCCAGCATTAGTTAAGTGTCATTAGATTTAATGTCGCTAAAGGTTTTAGGGACATACAAAGAGTACTAATTGTCAATAAAAATACATATTTAGCGGCAATTGAGCTATTATCGTTAATTAATTACCGCTAAAAATTATTTTATATATATATATATTGACACGTTTTGACAAAATTTCTAGGTGTGATAGAAGTAGGGGCCGGGGTCGGTATTTTAATGCACAATATCACCACTGACACCATAGCCAATGGACTACCTTTCAGTTAGGATTTATTGAACATTATACACGTGTCATTTAAAATATCGAAGAATTTTATGTGTGTTTTTGAGCTCAACGAAGGGGTAGTCTGAGGGATAAATTTGTGAGGAACATAGGGTGAGTTAAAAACAATCGTTCACTTGACAGATTTTTAAACCGACAAACTTCTAAAAAAAACGTACGTATAACTATAATTAATTTGATACGCTTCAATCTTCTCTGCCTATTGTATTGGTATACTCCAATAAATATCGTTGATACCATGCATAAATTTACGAACTACTCATAATGTAGGTTATATCTATATTCTTCATGTGGAAACTGGAATTATAGAAGAAAATCTGTCACTAATTATTGATATTCTAATTTGATCAAAGATGAAAGATGGATTTGTCATATAGTCTTTAGCATTATGGGCAAAAAAAAATTAAATATATAATTGATTGGACACTCTAAATTTCTATTATTGCCATACTACATTCAAGGATCTTTTTCATACCATTTTCAAACCATAACACCATTCCAGAAGAATTAATCTAAATAGTCGTTCCAACCCCTTAAGCTATAAATTATGGTCAGATGTTTGATATATGTATTAAATATATATAACAATGTATATACTCGGTATATATAGTATATGCATACCAACTAGAAAAAATAAACAGTAAATTTGACGACTATTTCGGTAAAGGTCCCAAACAAAAACTCAAGCTGGCCTTGTTGGGCCATAAGTTGATCTGTGAATTTTGCAAGATGCAATTTTTGGAGTTTGAAGTGTACATGAACATGGGCCGTATTTGAAGCATTGTTTGAGATCATAAGCCCATAGAATTAATGTTGCGTATATTTGTGTAGTTTAAAATTGTATAATTGTTATCATCGGACTACCTTTTTGGTTCTCTTGTCAACCTTCTTACATGGCTTGTTCTGGAAGATTCCATCAGAGTGAATTTTTATAATGTGTTTCGTATGAAGGAAAATATTTTCGATGGAAAGTATTTTTCTAGAAAATGTTGTGTGAGTTTCTTACTTATTTTATAGTATTCAATAAGTAAGAAAAGAAATATCATTTGAAAAATATTTATATGTAATCTAAAAAAACACTATGTGACACGGGATTAGATAAGGGGGAGGACTCGGGGGTGATAGGGTTGAGATGGTCAAGGGTTGGGGATTGGGAATGTTGGGTGAGTGGGAAGCGAAAATGAATCTGGAATATCAGTAATGAAACTTGTTTTTCTTACTTTCATTAGAAAAGTCATTTTCTTCATTTTTAAGGACTTTCGCAATACTTTGATTTTTGACCAATTAATGCATTATACATGTGAAAGGATGTTATAAATATTGTGATGTTGCTTAATGACAAACTTTGCAGGGAATGACTTTGTCAAAGTCAAATTCTTAATTAATTTCATTTGGAGGCTTAATGACATGTATATAGTTTAGTTCCACATTAATTGAATTGCTTAGTTCTCACTAAAAGTTTAACAGGCTAATCGGCTTCCAAATTACTTCACACAAAATCCTCCTAAATCCTAAATGGCCTTTTTAAGTAACTTCTTACTATATTGACCAAGTCCTTAATTCTCCACTTGGTTATATTTGCAATAAAGTATACCACACATATAGCTTAGTATGGGAAACAAATAATTCAACATCTGCTATATATATATATATTAAAAAATAATTTTAACCCCAACTTTGATCCGTCCCATTCACAAGTTACAACATTCTACTGCATGAAACTTACTTTTGGTTCACAATTATTTCACTTGTTCTTAAAGGATGTGCATTTTGCATTTTCATTCAATTATTTACGTTAAAATCATGCTTATTATACTCACCTTCACTACAAGCATGAGTTAAAATGTAACGTTAATCACGCAAGAAATTCATGGGCATCAATAATAGTGCATTGAGGTATTGTCACTATAATTAATTTGAAATTTGTAGCTGCGTTGATTAATTACTCTGATCCCCGAATATCGACCCTTACCCTACCCAACCTGTTAAAAATTTAAAAATTATACGCACCTAATATTTATATCAAATCATACTAATTTTATCATAGTTAAGTAAATTTAGGTGCAAAATATGTATTAATTAATTAACTATGGTTTAGTGATGATAAAAAAAAAGGGCAAATTACAGAAATCACATACTTTTAAGGCAAAATTACAATCTATTCCTTAAAAGTTTATAATTACAGAAATCTCTCAAACTGATACAATAATATAATCGCTGATACATTAATCTGATGCGCGAGATACATTAATCGTTAAGTAAGATACATTACATTTTATACATGATACAATAATCTGATGTACATTTTATACATGATACACTAATCTGATGCGCGAGATACAATAATATAAGCGCTGATACATTAATCTGATGCGCGAGATACACTAATCTGATGCGAGAAAATGAGGAATTTTGGAGATTTGTAAAACTTATAGGGGACAATGGTAATAAGTAAACTAAAAGGTGGAATTTCTCTAATTTTTCCTAAAAAAAACTATGTAAAAACATGCTTCATGTACTCATAACGTTAATATAAACTGACTACATATAAGTAATCCCGCAAAAAAAGAAAATTTGGAAAAATCCTTAGTAGGGAGTAGGGAGCGCTTATCCTGAATGGTGCCTTATACAGTGCGAATTCAAATATAGTCGAACTCCAATTAATGCTGATATTGAACACCAGATAAAAAATAAAATAAAAAATATATGATGCTAATAAGGGAACTGGAACATCTAAATTTGTCAACATTAGTTAATTACTGTTATTGTACTTTAGGCCTCACATATAATAGGGGAAGGTAAGGCCTAACAAGGATTGTACCTTACCATCCACCAAGTAGGTAAAAATAATTATTATGAGATTTATATTAGGGAAAATTTCGTGTATAAGCAAACATATACTAGTTAATTACTTAACATAGCTATAGTTTGTCTTAATTACAATTTGTGACCTACTTTTAGCTATAATTACGCGGCTTAGCTTTTTAGTTTTGTATAATTTGTACGTTTGTATAATTCGGAATTTGTATAACTGTTTACACTTCTAATGTTTGTAATTGTATAAATTTATTATATCAAGTTTATACAAAAATACATGAATTATACAAATGTACCCGCAAATTATACAAACTTGTGAATTATATACAAACGAGGCAGCTTGAACTATAGCTACAACCCGTAAATATACAAACTATAGCTATGGAGATTATTAAATTTATTATAGAGACTATTTGCGAAATTTCCTCTTTATATTATTACTTATTAGTGTTCAAATTGGAGAAAAATGAAAATAAGAATTTCCAGAAGTAGCTTAATTAGTCTCCAATTTTAATTATGGAGTATTATTTTTAAAATTCCAGTGGCAATTAAATTTGCCTGAAGTTACATTTAATTTTCCCTTTAGAATAATACGTAGGTCCATTGCCAAAAATTCGACTCAGTCAGAGTTGGACGTATACTTCACTTCACAATCAAGATTTTTCTTAATTACTCTATTAGCTAGGTC
The DNA here is from genome assembly GCA_036250505.1 of Solanum acaule. Taxonomy (NCBI): domain Eukaryota; kingdom Viridiplantae; phylum Streptophyta; class Magnoliopsida; order Solanales; family Solanaceae; genus Solanum; species Solanum acaule. The sequence goes on along the minus strand of JAJOOR010005006.1, from coordinate 14,606 downwards.
CTAGCAAGCACATATTTTCTTTAAAGTTTGGCGTGGAATTTTCTTTTTAAATTAAAAGACGGAGCTAGTAGTTCGGTAGGTTTTGCTCAAACAGTATATTTGTGTTAATAAATTTATTAAATATATATAAAATATTAAATCCAAAACCTAGTTATTAATATGATATAAAGTTGTCATTATAAAATTTAGAAGCAATAAAATTAAAATTCTAGCTTCGCCTCTGACTACTTACTTACAATTGCAAGGAAATTAGCTTAAATAAATTTGTGGGTGCTAAATAATGTGTTTGTGTTATTATATTCCTTGGACACTTGAGAAAATCCAAGCTTAATTCTCCATATATATTGTCAGTTTCAACTTATCACAAAATTAAGTAACCCCATAACACATGTGAGGACTAATACTTTATTCTCTCATTAATTATTATAATTTCTCTTACCTTGATGAATATTCCTTCTAACAAAAGCCATTAATTTTGGTAAGTTACTTACTCTATATATACTATTCACTTCTCTTGTGAAGAAAACCTACACCTCTTTCCCCTCCACAAAAAAAATAAAAAAAAATCACCCAAATTAAAAACACCTATATTATATTAAGTGCATTGCAAATATATACAAGTTGTGGCAAAAATAATGAAAGAAAAGAATGAGAAGTTGAAGAATGAATTTTGGCTAAGGCCAGCATTTCAAAACAATTCACCAAAATGGAAATATTTCAAGAAGAAAACTACAACAACCTTAACGAAATCGTTGACTATATTCTTCTTTCTGCTCGTAGTTTCTCTCTTGTTTTTCGCGGGATGGTTTGATCTTGTAAGTCTCCATTCTCCTTTTCATATGTGTTTTTACTTTTTTTTTCTTCGTAAATGTTTTTTTGAATCAGCTTGCACATACCTTCACTTGTTTTGTTTGAGTACTCTCTCATTTATTACCTTAAATGTCATTTTAATGCATTGAAATAAATTGCGTTAAAAGACATGTAAGCAAATTAATAGCTACCTGCCATATAGTATCAGTCAAGTTAATGAGTTTGATATTGAACCTCCGCCCCTTATTTTTTTCTTTTTTAAAAATATATATAAAAAAAAAAAATTATGGAGAGGGGACTTTATATTACCTCCGTTGATTCAAGTACATCTATAAGTTCGACCAAATTCAATAAATTTACCTCAAACTTATATATATTTGTATTTTACATTTAATATGTATAAATAATTTATCAAGAATTCAATGACTTATCTTTTCTAAAATTCAGAACTCATAAATTCAAACTCATTGAATCTATCCTTGACAAATTAAAGAATAAATTTAAGCAAACGTTTTTTGTTTTGTTTTTGTTTATGGAAATAAATGCATCACAATTCTTTTTATTTCTACTATTTGTGTTTCTTTAAGTAAGTTACAGTATTATAGATATGTAGAGTTCGGTCAACTAATTTATCAACATGACTGAAATATACACCCCATATACATTTTGTTAAATTAGTTGGTCAATCGAAGTGTTTAGGATCGTAATTGTCCTATTTAAAATTTCCAATGAGTTTATTTAATTATTATTTCTTTAAATTTATGCAGGCAAAATACACTAGTCATTTCTACAAAAAAGTAGCAGCCCCAACAATCCAACCTCAAATTCTTGAATTCCCTTTGGATTGTAGTGCATGGAATCAATCCAATAAATGTCCAAGAAATTACCCTACTTCTTATAAACCCTTAAACCCTAATAACTCAACATGTCCTGAGTATTTTAGATGGATTCATGAAGATTTAAAGCCATGGAAGGAGACAGGAATTACTAGGGAAATGTTGGAGAAAGGAAAAAGAAATGCACATTTTAGGTTAATTATATTGGATGGCAAAATTTATGTTGAAAAATATAACACAAAGAAATTTATTCAAACTAGACATTTGTACACGATGTATGGAATTGTACAACTACTAAGGTGGTACCCTGGAAAATTACCTAATTTGGAGATCATGTTTGATACCGATGACCGGCCGGTCGTCCGATCGAAAGACTACCGGAAACCTAACTCCGGCCCACCACCGTTGTTCCGATACTGTTCAGATTGGCATAGTTTGGATATTGTCTTCCCGGATTGGTCGTTCTGGGGCTGGTAATTAATTACTACCTTTCTTTACCTTTGTAGTTTGTCATTTTTATCTATCGTTTAAGATTTTAATACAATACACCTTTTACACATAATTTGGATTTTTTTTCCCTTTTTAAAAATAAAATAAAATATGCAGATTTCATGAAATTGTGTTTTTTTGGTCTTGCTAGAGAAAAAAGACAAAACATTGTAGTGTGTTTGACGTAAACGATTGAATTTTTGTTTGAGTCTTCCAAAGTTCTAATTATTTATGATTTTGATCATGTGGTATAATATTTTATTTTATTTTCGATCGTTCTAACCTTGCTGGCAAAATTAATTATAAATATAAAACTCATACAGAACAAGAAATTAAATGTTGACTTTTGAGGCTGATTAAAAATTGTTGACTAATTAGGACATGATTATTTATGGTTATTTTTGTAGGGCTGAGACAAATATAAGGCCATGGAGAAGTGTGATTAAGGAGATAAAAGAAGGTAACAAAAGAACAAAATGGAAGGATAGGGTACCCTTTGCTTATTGGAAGGGAAATCCACATGTTTCACCAATTAGAAAAGATCTCATGAAGTGTAATATTACTGACAAACAAAACTTTCATACTCTCTTATATGTCCAGGTTTGTACTCTCAATTTAGTTCTCAAAATTTGCATCATGATAACTAGTGTCGCTAAAATTAGCCTGTGAAAATATAATTCATCTAATATATATCGAGTTTGGATGGGTTGTCATTTGTTAGATCATTTATCAACTTAACGCATCTTAACATATCTTATCTAAAAGTTGTGTTGATTTGGGCCGAGTATGAATTTCAAAGAGATCATAAGAAATCTTGTCAAAATATTTAAATGAATATTTTTTTTTTGTTACTTGATATGTTATATAAAGCTATAATAAAGAATAATATTTTAAATTATTATTTTTTGCTAATTAAATAAATTTAGAAAAACAACTAGAACAAAACTCGATAAGAGTTTGGGCTTGACCCATTATTTTGTCTATCTTGACGCTACTCTCAACTCAACTAATTTTCTACGAATCGGACAATGACTCATTTGTTGATTCATATCCTCTCCAAATCCAGCCCTAGTCGCCCAATTGTCAATATAACTTTTTGTTTCCCCTCTTTGTTTTTGTTTTTGTTTTTGTTTTTTACATGAAAAATAAAATAATAAGTCTATCTTAAATCAATTTAATTACTTTTGATTCACAATGTATAATAGCGGAATCTTAATAATTCAACTAGTTAGCTACGTGAATTTTCGAGGGTTTGATTCCCCACCTTGTAATTAACAGAGTTTATTGTTTAATGACAAATCCTCAGGACTGGGATGATCAATTCAAAAAGGGTTTCAAGGAATCAGATCTTGCAAATCAATGCAACCATAGGTATCGTCATATTTCTATTTTATAGTCTCCTTTAATTAAAACAATAAAAAAACACATGTTTTTTTTTTTTTAAAATAGTTTTAAATTTTATTGGGGTCTAGATTGTAAATTTGAAATATTTGTTGGGGGTTGATTGCAGATATAAAATATATGTGGAAGGATGGGCATGGTCAGTGAGTGAAAAATACATTTTGGCTTGTGATTCACCAACATTGTACATAAAACCTCATTACCATGATTTTTTCATGAGAGGAATGATTCCACAACAACATTATTGGCCCATTAGAGAAAATAATAAATGTGGCTCCCTCAACTTTGCTGTTCAATGGGGCAACAATCACACTCACAAGGTACAATTACTTATTTATACTCACTTCTATATGTTACATTATTAAGTACAATGTATATCGTCAGTCGATAAGACTTGAAGGGGAGCCTTGGAGCAATGATAGAGTTACATTGTCTCCGAGTGAACTATAGGTCACATGTTCTAGCCGTGGAAAAACAACTACTAATTATGTTTGCATTAGGATAGAGTGTCTGCATCACACAATTTTGTACACCAGGCTGCCCCTAATCGATAAGACTTAAGTTCATTTAGTAAATGACTCACTTTTTTAACAATTTTATTTTCTTATTATAATGTTGTCAGGCAGAGGCAATTGGAAAGGCAGGAAGTGATTTCATTCATGAGGATATGAAGATGGAATATGTATTTGATTACATATTCCATTTGTTAAATGAATATGCAAAGTTGCTAAAATTTGAACCAAAAATTCCATCAGAGGCAGTTGAAATATGTTCAGAATCATTGGCATGCACTTCACAAGGTATATGGAGAAAATTCATGGAAGAAGGGTTAGAGAAATCTCCTAGTTATACAAATCCATGTACACTTCCTCCACCTTATGAACCTCAAGAAATCAAATCATTTGTTGAACAAAAGATAAAAGCCACACAACAAGTGGAGGCATGGGAAAATGAGTTTTGGAGTAACCAAAACAACAAGCAATTGTTATAGCTAGGGACCTTTTTAATTATATATGCAACTAATTAGATAATGTTAGTTATGTTGTACTTGTATTTTAGAAAAATATTAACTTAATGCATTGATAATTTGTTATGTAGATCTTTTTCAACCTAGCTCTCATGACTCATCTTAATAAATTATAAACTTCCAAGTAGAGTTTAGTTAGTAGCTCCCTCTCTATATATACAAGCAGGGCCTTCTTAACCCCTAGGCCACTAAAACCATCAATTACTTATATATGTTATTTTAAAAAAAAAAGTTATGTGTACTGTGAATGTTATGATTTCTACTAAGGAAATTACATATGTGATGAATATAAACCTGATTTTCGTAAGAAACAATTTCATGAAAATATGGATAAGGAAATCACTAATTCCCCTGAAGAATCTTTAGAGTTGATTACTTTATATATGTTGAGTAGATCAAAGTATTTTTTTCACTACAAAATAGATTTGAACCAATTGAAGCATATAAGAATATTTTTGATTTCTTATTTAGATGTAAAATATTGAGATTACTAGATGGTGAATTTTTTTAAAAAGTATTGTCTTAACCTTGAACTTTCTTTAACCCATAATAGTTACTTTGATATTGACGGTTTAGATTTGTTTTTTGAATTAAAAGTGTTAAGAGAAATAATACAAGTAGAAGATAATGATCTAATGAAAATACTTGATTCTTTTCCAAATACAAATATTGTTTATAGGATAATGTTAATAGTTCCTGTAATTGTTGCCTCAGCCGATTTTTTTTGAAATTAAAATTGATTAAATCTTCTTTAAGATCAACAATATCTCAAGAGAGATTGAATGAATTAGCTATATTATCGTTTGAAAAAGAATTATTAAAACAAATTGATTATAAAACAATACTTAATGATTTTGCATCTAAAATAAGTAGAAAAGTATATTTTCAATAAAAGTATTATGATGAAAAAAAAAATATTAGGGCTCCTCTCTTAAGTTTCGCTTTAGGCCCCCAATGTTGTTGAGTCGGTCCTGTATACAAGCTATGTGTCTGTTACATTTTCAAATATTGGTCGAGTGGGATATTTTGTCCATTTTCACCTGACTCGTTTTTGATCGGCTCATATTTAACTCATTATAACATAAACAATTTTATTGACAATAAATATGCACATTAATCAAGAGTGACAAAACCTTTACAACGTTGATATAGGCTTTAGCCACTAAAGATACATATTTAGTGGCAATTAAGATATTATCATTAATTAATTATCGCTAAAGATCATTTTTTATATAGTGACTTGACCAGCCCGTTTGCCACCTCTACGTGTTTCTTTATACTATGTTTACATGATTAATTTTCTCTTTTTTTAAAAAAAAAAATCTCCAATATTTCTATGAAATTCGAAGCAACATAATTAATTAAGAGAATCCTAATTATTTTTTTCCACCAAATGTTGCTCTTTTTATGGAGCAAACAATTATATACCTCATATTTAATTTGAAGAAATCAAGATTCACCCCATATGACAACAAAATGCTAAAATTTCTCAACCATTAATAAAGTTGTGCAAGAAGGGGGCATGGAGATATATAGAAGCAATTTTACACCTCTATCATTTTCTTTACTAAATATAACATTTAAGGACTAATATATACTTTTGATCTTGCCTGAATATATGAATATGAAGAATTCATATAAAGCTAAAATACTGTTATTTAAAGATTTCATCTTTTTACATCCCAAACAATTTGGAATGTTTACCAGGCAACGCATCACTTCTTCAATTAAAACAACTATTGGATTCTGTATAATTCTTTTATCCATTTTAGCTCTAACAATTCAATGGATGGATATAGTAAGTACCATCATAACTCGACGTATAACGTGACAGAGTAATTCTGTTATAGTGGATAAAATTCAGTGATAGTGAAATTAACAGTGTTTTTTTTCTTCTTTTTCAGTCAGTGGATACAGGATCCTTGGAAAAGAGTAATAAAGTTGATATTTTCCTTGAAGTTTCTTGCTCTATAAAATGTCTGCGAGTTTCACCAATGAAGCCTGAATTCAGGTCATCATCCGAATCGTGCCCTGAGTATTTTAGATGGATTCATGAAGATTTAAGGCCATGGAAAGAGACAGGGATAACGCGAAAAATGGTAGAAAAAGCACGAGAAGTAGCTCATTTTAGAGTAGTTGTAGTAAATGGAAGAGTGTATTTTGAGAAGTATAAAGCAACTTTTCAAAAAAGGGACATAGTTACATTGTGGGGGATATTGCAGCTTCTTAGTTTTTATCCAGGCATGTTACCTGATTTAGATTTAGTTTTCGAATGTGGTGATCAACCAGTAACACAAAGAAGTGATTATGGAAAATCAAAGGACTCAATTCCACCACCATTGTTTCATTACTGTGGAAATCGATCGAGTTTTGATATTGTTTTCCCTGATTGGTCCTTTTGGGGTTGGTAAACAACATTCTTATATCTATTTCAAGTTCAAAACCAGTGTTATGTGTTGAATTAGTATAAGAAATGGTTTGTTTTGGTACTTGTGCAGGCCTGAACTCTCCATAAGGCCATGGGATAAGTTGGAAAAAGATTTGCAGCAGAGCAATGAGATGATTAAGTGGACAGAAAGGGAGCCTTATGCTTATTGGAAAGGGAACGCAGTGTTAGGCGAAGCAAGACGTGACCTTATCAAGTGCAACGTCTCTGGGAAGCAGGACTGGAATGCTCGAATTTATGGCTTGGTAAGTGTCAATTCTGTGCCTAAGTAATTTGTGTTAGTTGCATTTCTACAGGCTTACCTTGCAAGTTTAGGTTCAGGATGCTGAAAAGTCGAACATTATTTCATACTATTCTATTTTTGATAAGTTGATAATGATCCTTTTTCAGCAATGGGCTCTCGAACGCAGACAAGGCTATAAAACTTCAGATTTGGCCACTCAATGCACTCATAGGTATGCAGGCAATCTCTCAGAAAGGCCTCTTTTTTCTGAATCTTTCGTATCTTCGAGGTTCTGAATTGTTCTTAGCTCATTTCTTTTGGACTAATTTTGACATGATGAAATAGATACAAGATTTATGTTGAAGGGCTAGCATGGTCAGTAAGTCAAAAGTACATTTTAGCCTGTGATTCTGTGGCTCTGCTCATAAATCCCCATTACTATGATTTCTACACAAGGAGTTTGCTTCCAACAGTCCATTACTGGCCAATAAATGAGAAAGACAAATGCAAATCCATCAAGTTTGCAGTAGACTGGGGCAATAAGAATGCAAAAAAGGTGACATTCTTTACCAATCTTCTATTACAATAATTTGTTAATAATCTAACGTTCAAGTGCACCGACTTTCAACAGGCACAAGAAATAGGAAAAGCAGGTAGCAAATTTGTACATGAGGAGCTACAAATGAAGTACATTTACGACTACATGTTTCATCTTTTAACTGAATACGCCAAGCTTTTGAAATATAAGCCCACTATACCTAGAGATGCTGTTGAAGTATGCTCCGATACATTGATTTGCTCAACGAAAGGAATAAGAAAGAAGTTTAGGGTACATTCCAGGATTAATAATGTTTCATCTTCAGAGCCATGCACCATGCCCCCTTCCTGGAGTCCTGCAGATCTCCAAAATTTTATCGATAGAAAACAGAATCTCACAAAGCAAGTTGAACTATGGGAAGAAGCTCAAAGTATTTGAAACTTTCCACATCAAGGACATAGTATTTGCTTAAGCTGTGTTCCTTTCCATATAGAAAAGAAGATATTTCTGAAGAAGCACTGTAAATCAGTTATCCTCAAGATATGTATGGCAGAAATCTTTGTTCTTTATCGGCAATCTATATAGAAAAATGTTCATTTGTTACATAGATATTGTGCAATCCAAGTTCGATTAAAGTATCTGCAACTATACTAATCCTGCTATGAAGTATCCCCTAATTCGATAAGAAATTGGCAAACGCTGGAGAAACATCTGTTAGTACCAGCATTCATCAAGTATATTACAAATTTGTTGCTAATCCAAGTAATAAGATTAAGTGAAGTTGAGAAAACTCGTAGTATCAAGCTTCTTTGTTTATCTCCTCAAATTAACAATCTAGCTTTAATTTTGAGATAACAATTATATGTTTGAGTCTTGATTTGTATATAAATGTTCTATGTCCTTCTGCAATACAAATCAGATAAAAAGTTGAGTGGAGTATTCAAAATGGTTCACACTAAACAGTCTCCACCCTGGTATCCGATATTATTTACATAATCAAAGAAGAATAAACTTTCTTGTGATTAGTATCAACCTTACATAACCTGCACTTGGTTTAGTGAAATGAATCTAGATTAGCTCGTGAAAACGGGGTTGTGGGAGAGCAATACAAGCGTCAGTTTCTTGAAAAAAAAAATGTAAAATAACTTTTGATCTTCTGATCTCAGCTATTTTAGAACTTCCAAAACAGGATCAATGTGAAGCTTTATGCCTTAACCAATCTAGAGGAAACTTGTTTTCGATTTTATTTACAGAATAACGAATATTTAAGAGTTTGCAGAATCTACAAAAGCAAAAACAACAAGGAAAAGGAAAGACAAAAACATGAACAAGAATTGAACTGAATATAATTAGAAATTAGGATTACATCACATTGTCACACATGATCATATCTATAGTGTACAAACGAAAATCTTAAACAAACGTCTTAGACAAGAAAGCGTAAATGAACAAAAATTACTCAAACCCCATCAAGAAAAAGGGCCTATAACATATGTTTTTTTACTAGTGAGTTGATAAAAGGCCCCAACAGTGTAGACACAATTCAGAGAGCTCTGCAAACAAAGGTATCCAAGCTCATTTCACTTGGATCAGTAGCCTGCAACTCAACCTGGACACCATCGAATTCCCTCCTGAATCTGTCTTTCGAGCTTGCATACAACATCTTACTTCGTACCCTTGCTGTTTCTGGTGACCTACATCCTCAATAATTTGTCAAATCACATCAAACATAAAACAAGATTAGTATATTGAAAAGAATAATAGTCGAGTAGGGGTACCAAGCAACGAAGAAGATCTTGCTCTTCTGGACATTTTCATTAGTAGTGAAATCATAGTCAAAAACAGCATAGCGGCATTCATTGGGAGGCAAGCTATTAGCAAAATCATCATGAGTTTCTGCCTGTCCACCAACCTTCTCAACAACAACTTGCTGACCATCAATCTTGAACACTATGTATCTATGATTCCTTTTTGCTTTCAACTCCATGAATTTCAGCTTGCATTCATCACTCACTGCTATCCCTGATGCCGAATTCGCCTAATATATCCACCAGTTTACATGCACGGTACACATCCAACCAAAACAAATTAAACCTTCATTAATCACTTCAATTTCATGAGAATTTTGAGACAAATACCAGGCATACACTTTTTTACATAGATTGTAAAATCCATATCTTGCATAAAAATTGTACGCGATAAAATGTAACAGGACACACAGCAGCTAACATCCCCTACTTTTCATATAAATAATTTGATTATACTATTCCCTTTCAAGCGTTATAATAGTAAGTCTTATATGTTTTTGTTTGTCTCTGTGTGTGTGTGAAAGATTCTTGTTTCGTCTCATCGGATTGTAAATAACGATCATAGTGTCCCAACCAGTGGTGTACCAATTCAGCTATATGCACCTTTGGTTGTTAGCAATGTCACCTTACATTATATCTCCTTTATATCTGTTTTAAGTAAATTTTTCCGACAAAGCAGTGTCACGTGACACCCCTTGAGCCTTCCTAAATCCCCCGGGTCCCAACAGGATACAACATGAATCACCCCATTCAATATTTGATCATAATATTGGATTTATCTGAAAGGGGGAGCTTTGACATAATTGTTAAAGTTAATGTCATATGACCACTAGGTCACAGATTTGAGGTGTGGAAACTAAAGAGCCTAGTGCACCAGACGGCCCCTTTTAGCATTGTTTTATCTCTAAATAAAAAATGAGAATAGTGATCATATCATTTATGTTCAAAAATTGCACAAATTATTAAAACAACAAGAATAAGAGATACATATAGAATTGTGCAATTTATATTGCAAAACATACCATTTTGGATAAGTGGCGAACAATGAAGCTTCAAAAACAAATGAAAAAAAGGAAGCAAACTTTAGAAAAAAGCAAGATAAAAAGAGAGAAGTAGATCTGTGTGGAGATAGATGTTATGATTTGGGGGAAAAAAGCAAGAGAAAGCAAATGTAGAAATGTTCAAAGGGCTGAGAGCTCTTCTAGGACAATAACACAAGTGTTTGTTCTTTCTTATATTCATCCTATAATCTTGGATTAACAAATAATATACTAGTAGTCGTAGAGCCAGAAATTTGTTTTATTAACTAAAAATAATATCACCTTTACGATATGAACTTTAAATTTGTTTTACCGACAAAAAATAATGTCACATTTACCATATGAACCTTAAATTTATTTTACTAACTAAAAATAATGTCATATTTACGATATGAACCTTTCTCAAGGATATTCAATAGTAGTATGTATAAAATGTTTTATTTTTACTCTTTTCGTATTGCATAATTTTACGCCAAAGGAAATTATTGAACCTGCTACACCAAAGGTTTTTGCGGTCATTTTGACTTACATAATTTAGAATTTTAGACTATTATATATTTGGAATAATGGTTTGTCATAAAAGGCTAATAATGTAATAACTCTATATTTCAAGGGTTAAAAATGGAACAATATGTCACATTCTTTCAGCGACCACACCTTTGTCATTTTCAGTCAAATGGACCACTCATATTGTTAGGTCGACGCTAATCCACTATGACAAGTCAAAATTAATACTTGTTCCTTCGATTTTAATTTACATGATATATTTTCTTATTTGACGGTTATTTAACGATATCATTTTCATTTTACCTTTGTTGGAACCCCACTTAACAATTTATTGTGATGAAAAATAAATACTTCTTTTGTCCCTAATTATTTGTCTATTTTTAAATTAACGTACTTATTAAGAAAATAATGATTGTCATAGTGAATTTATCATTTTATCCCTATTAATTATGAAGTAGATGAATTAAAAAATTAACACTTTCAAGAAGTTTTATCTTTTCCAAAATTAATTAATTGAGGATATTATAAATAAATAAAAATTATCATTTCTTGATTTGTCAAAATGAACAAGTAAAAAAGAAAAATTGAACTAGTAATTAGGGACAGAGGAAGTACTAAAGTGACTTTAACAAAAATAATTTAATAAATATAACAAAGTTTTTTTTTTATTTTCTAAATTTTGTATCCGATGAAATAGTGTTACGTAAATTAGGACACAAAGGTCGGAGGAAATAACCAGTAGTATGACTTTTTATTATTTGAAGGTGGCCCTGCCATCAACTTTCCAGAAGCGTATTAATTATATTGCAATATGAGTAATTAGTTGCTAATATAAATATGATTAAAAGCTCCTTAAATTTATTTTTGATAAATATAAATTAGAAAATATCATTATCATTATAATAGAAAAATAAACGCTGAAATATTGAAATGAAATGAAGATATTGGAGATAAGGTTGATTTTGGATCAGTATTTGGAAAATTACAAAAGATAATAACTAATAAGAAATAGAATTGTAAAAATATTAGTTGTTTAATAAACGAAAAATTATGAAAATTATATAACTAAGCAGACAGATACTTGAAAATAATATTCTAAAATCTACTTTCAAAATTTAAAACAAATGTTAGCTAAAATATCTATAAATATTTTACGTGCACCCAATTATCACAGTTTATTAATTTGAAATTATTATAAAAACTTATAAACCTTAAATTTATTTTCAATTTATATGATATTATTTGATTTGACACAAAATTTAAAAAAGAAGAAAGTTAATAAATTTTATAATGTAAAATAAATTACTATATATTTGTATTATTATAAATCACTTCACCAAAAATAAAATAAATATTTTAAAATTAAATTATTATTAATATAAAATATATAAAATTAGGGCCGACTAAAAAACAAAAATGAGTGCATTGTTTACGAGCATAGTTTTCCACCAGGAAATTCCTTGGCAGGCCAGTCAGTCAAAGTCAATGTTTTTATTTATTTAAGAAATTAAATCAAGTCCACTCGCAAATTTATTTAAAATGGGGTAAGTGAACTGCTTAATTTGCCATGCGTTTCATAATAAAATTTACGGAAAAGGGTCAAAATTGCCCCTGAATTATGTAAAATAGACCACTTATACCCTTCGTTATATTTTGGGATCAAAAATACCCCAACCGTTATCCCAAGAGACCACAAATACCCTCAAGAGTTAACACCTCAAATTTTTAGTGACATGGCAAGCCACGTGGGACTAATCCTTTCACCTAAGCGTTGCCAACTAGGATTCACTACAAAAGAACTAGACCTTTAGCGGCGACAATAGTCGCCACAAAATCTCGAAATATTGCCACTAAAGATTATGAGTAATTTTTAGTGGCGACTAAGGTTGCAACAACCATTCGCTAGTAAAACCTATTTTTTCAACAAAATAATATGATAATTAATTTTCGGTTGCAACCTAATATTCTAAAATAAATAACTTGGACTATTAACATTAAAAACATCCAATATTATTACGAAAATCATCAAAATTACTTCTCGATTCAAATCTCCTACTAAATAATGCATCATCGTACATTTTATACATTTACATATGATATAAAAATAAAACATATAGTGTCTTCAAACTCCTCCTTAATCGATATCATTTTTGGTTTTTTAAAAACAATGAAGAAAAAACACACAAATCAGAATTTGTTGTTAAAAAACCTTTAGTGACGACTTTCTGGTATTTTGTGGCGACTGTTGTCGCCGCTAAAAGTCTAGTTCTTTTGTAGTGAATCCTAGTTGGCAACGCTTAGGTGGAAGGATTAGTCCCACGTGGCTTGCCATGTCACTAAAAATTTGGGGTGTTAACTCTTGAGGGTATTTGTGGTCTCTTAGGATAACGGCAGGGGCATTTTTGATCCCAAAATGTAATGAAGGGTATAAGTGATCTATTTCGCATAGTTCAGGGGCAATTTTGACCCTTTTCCGTAAAATTTATCTAACAATCTTTTTTTTTTAAAAATAAAAATAAAATCCATTGAAATTTGTATATGTTAAAAATAATAATTGGTAAACCTTATCTCAAATGACACCGCATACACTTAAGGGTTGTTCGTGGTTTGAGTCGACTTTTCAAATACAAAAATTAAAATTTAATTAATTAAATTGATTTTTTATAATGCAATTTTTTTTTATTTGGTTTTAATTATCAGTTTCGTACATATCCCTACCTACTCTAATAAACTATCGAACGTTATTTCGAATGACACATATATGACATGAAAAATGTGACCTAAAAAGAAATAAGATTGAGCAACCATCTGTTTGGTTATAAGAAAAACTATATAATTAGACATACTTCACTACAATTATTATTATTATTATTATTATTATTATTATTATTATTATTATTATTATTATCTATATTTTAAAAATATTACGTATATTATCATTAATTAAGAGTTTTCAACGTATCTTACACTTAGATATACATATTTTTACTATCAAATACATAAAAATAGGGAAAGAGGCGAGCGAGATACGTCTATAACTTAGATTCATGCGAATCACACTAAATACCTACTAGATACATATATATATATATGTGTGTGTGTGTGTGTGGAGTGATTTGCATGTATCTGGGATACCAAATACATAGGCGAGTGGTGAGCGAGATGGGAGAAAGGCGAGTGAGGTGAGCGAGATTTGTTACGTATTCCAAATACATGTGAATTCAATTGGATATAATGTATCTAGAATAAATTACACTAAATTTGACTCTATGTATCCGATTGAGATTCATGTATATGGAGGCATCAAAATTTAGTAAGATACATAATATTGCAAACTAAAGTGTATCTGAATAAATTAGCTTCTAAACTAGTGAAATTTATGTAAGTCCCCAAATTTTAAAGGAAAAAAAAGAATAGTAAAACTAGTAAGTGCATAGGGATGTCAATGGTGTGGGTTGGGGCGGGTTGAGCTTAACCCGCA